>WAAD01041327.1:77732-192515 GCA_013389945.1 Fregata magnificens | reverse complement strand
ATGGTCTTGTAGTAGGAACATTTCTCTTATGCACGCTTAGTGAAGTGTAGAAAAATCATTCCATAAAGGTTTTTCAAGGTGGACTTAATTTTATCCAGGCAAACAAAGCAAGATTTTGTTTCTGACTATGCTGGTTCAGAAGGATTCATTACCTGTGTTCACTCAACTGACTTCATCCAAGTTGAGCTTTGCTTTACTCACACCTCAGCACTGAGTCATTTGAATAGAATGACTGATTAATGACTTATTTCTGAGCTTAAGCAAAAAGACTCTGACCAAACAGAAGGACCCAAATGGCTGTGATTCTGGATCCTAGCAGCTGCATTCACTTGACATTGCTAATTCCAGAGATATTAACAATATTGGAATAGATATAAATCATGTCCTAAAAATTTAGGAACACTGCCGTGATATATAGACCTTTGCTGGGATATGAGAAACCTCGTCACTAAACCAAAAATCAGTTCTGAGCAACTGCTCCATCTGGCCCTGCTTGGAGCAGGGGGATTGGGCTAGACAATTTCCAGAGGTCCCTTCCCACCTCAACCACTCTGTGACTCTATAAAAGATGATGGAAAATTAAAGGAGCTCTTACATAGCCTGCTAGAAGCACCAAATTCAGGTGCTTCATCATTAATGGCAAAGCTTCAACACAAATTAGACTGAGCAAGAAAATCTGTAAGTAGGTTGGGATTTCAGTGGTGAACTTAAATCTGACTTTAAAAAAAGGAACAGTGATATGCGTGAGGCTGTACAGTTATCTTATATTTAACCTATACTTAGTACCACATGCAGGACATCAAATTACAGAGATCCTGAGGGAAGACAGAGTCCTGACTACTCTCTTAGACAGACTCAGGAAGTCAGTGTAGTCCTATTTAGAGCAGCAGATGTCTAGAGCTGGCACTGGGTTTAACCATTACCAGAACTGCTTGATTGGTCCCAAGACACCTGCTCTCCGGCGGAAAATCAGATGATTGCAGAGCACCGTGATGATGTTTCTTCTCAAGGGCTTCCACCTCTTTATTCCTCTGACTGAAAAACATTTCCCTTGACTGTAGTCTAAATAAGAAAAATATAAAATATAAAAAAAAGGAAAAAAAAACAGTCAAAAGAAGTAAACCATTAAGGATACAGAACATGATTTGTACCTACTAGACCAATTTTATAGTGAAAAATTAACTAGGAACCAAAGTAGGCTTTTTACTAATCCTGGTTTCTCAGAAAAATGAAGCTGGCATGATCATGCTGTCCATCTGTCTATCATCTGCTAGTAAATCACTAACAGAACTTTTAAGCTCATTGGCCGGTTTTAATCGACTTGACAGAGCTGAATTTGACAGACATTTCAAAGATTATTAATTACATATGATTTTTGCACAGATAGGATTGATTAAGATTTCTCTTTCATGTGGATTCTTTTTTTATTAGTAAGTCACAGAAAGATTGAAATCTTTTCTCATAATTAGCAGATCTCTAATCTCTTTCTCCTTGGTATCTGATAAGGGTAAAGCTCATGAGGCAATATTCATGGAATTCAGTGAAAAATCGTCTAAAAGACATAAATACATTGGAAGCCAGTCACTAGTTCCAATGCCCACGGAGTTACTTGTATCACCGGCGATACTTCGAGAGCCCTCATATGAGTGGCCTATTCACAGGAATTTAAAATAAACAAACAAAAATAAGTTGCTCTTATCATTTCTTTGTTCTATATTAGTACTGAAAGCCCTACCCAAGCTTCAGGGATTACTTGCTAGGCACTGCACAAGCACAGTTTAAGATGCAGTTTGTTGTCCTGGAAAAACTGTTAAATGGTCAAGATGATAGACTAAAGATACATGTGTGCAAGTGTGTGCGGAAGTCATGAGTGGAGGGAAGGGCGGGTGGCGAATGCTGTAATAGACAGGTAAGGGGGTTTCCCCAAATTTCCACAGAAGGTCAGTGAGGAACTGAGAACAAAACACAATTTTCCCAAATGTCACTTTTTATTCTTTCTCATTAGCATCTGATGCGAGGTCAGTGAGGAACTGAGAACAAAACACAATTTTCCCAAATGTCACTTTTTATTCTTTCTCATTAGCATCTGACATGAAGTCTTAGGCAGGATTTGAAAAGGCAAGAAGAACGAGTTTGTCCACTAGCACATAAGATCTTTTAGACTAATTGTCTTCCTCCGTGTTATTGGATACAACCATTGCAGTCTACAGTGATATGGATAGAAGTAACAACTATGCATCCATGGAAAAAGGTTGGAAAAGATTTATGAAAAAAAAAGTCCTACCACTTGGGGATCTGCTGTTCTTTATATTTCAATAGAAACTGATTTGAAATAGTTAAACAGTCTGGTAGTTCCCTGGCAAACCTTTATACAGTCTTTGATCCCATTTTTGCTCTCTATTGCCTCTTAGACAACCATGGTATTTTATCTTCCTTCTTGACATCCCGAAGAAAACATAACCCCCAACCAACTAGCCAAAAATGTAGAGAATTACATAATTATTAACCAATTTTTGTGTACTTCCTAGAACCCTCAGCTATCTTGACCAACTAAACTTTGCTTCATTGGTCAACAAAGCATTTTAATTCAGAACTGAGGAAACTATCTTGTTTAACTCTGTGTCTGTATCTATTCCAGTATTCAAATATATTTAACTGTAGACAATTTCATTGGATAAGAGGCTTTATTACCCCAGATCAATGCTTACTCTGAGCGACCTAACTGAATTTCTCGCCTTCTCACTGGTACATGAATTGCTAAAGCACACAATGACTCTTCCCTTCGTTCATCTCATTCTATAAAAGAAAAGAAACACAAAGGACCTGAGCATATTTCTCATTTTATATACTTCTGTTAGTATTCCCTTGGCTGGTCTTTTACTGTATAAATATATAGTTGGGAGTGAAATAATGCCCCAGATTTGAAGAGTCTACTATTCAAGGACTGCTCAGATGTACCACTCATGTTTTGTGACTCCTAATATATTGTCTGGATTTTTTCCTACTGTAAGGAAAGGAGATTCAGAGGTATGGTTTGTGAAAGCCAGCCGCTGACAGGATAATGAAATAAGTTTATTTTGCAGAATAGTTTTAATACTGGAGAAGACAGAAGCATGGTGGAGGGTTTTGAAGATGAGATCTCAGATGTTGAGGAACACACAGAAAGGACAGAAGTCAAGTAGGGAAAAGACCATGCTGGTGGCAGTGTGGTAAGTGATATGGATCGTGCCACATGGAGAGAAAGTGGCTATGAGCAAGGTGGAGGATGAGGGGAATTAGACAGAACAGGCTCATACAAGTGAGGACAAAAATCTTGACTTGTAAATTGTGAGAAAGAGAAGATCAAAGAAAGATTGGTTTAAATTGAAATTTAGAATAGTAGAATAAAAACTGAAGATGAAACAACGGATAGTAAGTTTTTTTAACAAATATTTTTTGTGTAAAGACCTCTCTAAGGCATGGACCTCAGCCCTTTTTATACTACATCAAATCAGTGCCGTAGAATAGGAAAGATCCATGGTCCAGACCCATGGTTCCTCCTCAAGGCAGGGCAACCTCTACCTAACCCACTCCTGACAGATGATTTTCTTGGTCTGTTCTTCAGGATAGGGATTTCACAGCTGCCCTAGATATTCTGCTTAACTACAGTTACAGACAGAAGAATTTATCTAATTCATAAAGTATTTCTAGCTGTTCTTTGAGCCTATTACTTCTTGTCCTATCCGCAGTGAACATAGAAAACGCTTCACTGCCAAAATCTGTGGCAACCTCTTATGTATTTGAAGACCTAAATTTTTTCTAAATCCCTTCCTCCCAGGCAAGCCAATATTAATCTTTTCTCATAAGTAACACATTATAGGGCTCAAAATACTCTTCTTGTTTTCCACTGGACTGTTTTCAAGTGTCCTGTATTTTTACATGCATGGGACCCAAATCTGATTATAAGCAGAGCAGAAGGATTGCATCCTGTGTCTTGCAAAAACATGCTCCAGTTTATAAACATCCACTATGAAGTTTTTATTTTTTCCGAAGTTTAGTTCACTATCACCTCTGATGTACAGGTGCTCTTCTGTACAGTGCTGCCCAAATTTTGTGCCACCTGCTTTCTGTTTGGACTGTTGCTTGCTTTTCCACCTGTCTGTATCAGGTTGTCCCCTGTTGCAGGTGTACTGGAGGAATGGTCAGCCCATTTGAGAGTGGGAGTTACTGGTTCTTTCAAAACCTGGATGTCCTTTGCCACTGTGATACTGTGAATTCCATTCTGGACCAGCATGGACATAGGGTAATGATGCAAATGTATACAGTGTTGATGCCCTTTCTATTACTAAACTTAACAAAGCCATTTGGCTCTGTAAGCAATGTTAGAAGTTGTTCCAGTCTCCACAGGGATAATTAGGTAAGGACATGGCAACAGATGCTGACTAGGTCTCTTTCATTTCTTGAAGTCCATGCTTCTGTTTGCAGAGTCCCTTTGGTATAAGGTTGAATAGACCAATTAGATTTCTTTAACAAAAGTTGATTAAAGAGATCTGTTTCATTTAGATTGCATGTTCAGTTACTGCTGTCCTAAAAACACACCCTTTGAGAGTGATATTCCCTTCAGGATAGAAATGACAAGGGTGAGCAGAGCTTGCTGAAACAGGAGGAACGAGGAAGAATCCTGAGAACACAGAACTCTGGAGGAACTTCTGCTCTCAACTGTGGTGTTTCAGATGGGGTTAGTTGTACCGAGTAGGGAAGGATGTAGGAAAATAAAAAAAAAGGAAAACAGCATCTTTAGATACTTCTTGCAGCTTCTGAGGTCCTTTCTTCTAAATAAATATTTTCTTTAAGGAAGAAGTAATTCTGTCTTAAAAGATGGGCAGTGTTTCAATCCAACAATCCCAGCGTGGAACAGCTTGTCACAAAGAAGGAAGCTCATTTGCTTTCTGACTACAAATGAAATCTGATTAAAGAATTTTCAGGGAACAGCTACCTAATTAGCACTGTGAAGATAACACTACTGAATATATTGACTATAGTACAAATGATTATACTGGGAGAACATGAAGGCTGAGAAGAAAGCGTGCTATTATACCTCAACTGCCCTTTACACTTTTGGCATCACAGCAGGTGGACATGCAAGAAGCAGGAATGTCCCCACCAGATACTGCTGGCCAAAGATTTTAAATTTCAACCCCATACTGTGTATGAATACCAATAGTGGAGTACACATAAAGACAAATACTAGAAGTGGAAATAAATATTTCAGCAGTCACACTTCATAACAGTCGTGAGAATCAGAACCTCATGTTTGCAACTCTTCATCACTTCTGTGTGGGAATATCTGAAAGCCTTAATTGTCCATGGGCCTAATCATGAGGTGATGATCACTGCCAACAAAGTGCTGAGAGCTCTCAGCTGCCACTGCAGTCAGAGTGGGAAGATGAGGACACTTGGTACTTCGCAGCAGCAGCAGCAGCATCCTGCCTCTTCAAACCCATACTGTTTTCTGAAGGTCCTAGATGAGAAAAATTGTTGTCACTAAACAAACAATAGCAGCTCAGCTGAAGCCTCAGCTACTCTCAGGCCAACAGCCTCAATTCCCTCGCTCGGCTTTGAAGAAATCCCTTTCTGACTCTGGAGGAGAAACAAGGCATTTGATCTGCAACTCGTGGAAGACCATTCCTTCCCCTGTCCTCCTGTGCCTTTCGTGTCTCCTTGAATTGCATCTCCTACTGCCAGCATGCAATGGAAGCCAATTCTGGTGATGTCAACAGGACTCCTCTAAGCGGGCTACGTGTCATCAAAGAGCTGCTCCTCAGAGGAAACCTGGACCAATGCCTAGAGAGAGCGCAGGCTGCCAACCCTCGGAGAAACATTTCTGTTATTGAACAGGGCCAAGGGGCACTGGTGGCCTGTCCTTCTTTTCATCAATCAATCAGGCACCAAGGAGCAATTCCAGCTAAACAGTCCAAAGTAAACACTGTGATTTTGAGAAGGATAAATGACAGAAGAAGCCAAAGGAGTCCTTGAAGAAATAGTGTGGTAATATTTCATCAGACCACCTACTACCACAGTTAAACAGCTCCATTATGTACAAGCGTAAGGTGATGAGGTCTTGAAAAGTAGGGGAGCCCTGCAGGAAGGATGGGCCATATTCACCCTTTAAAAGCAGACTAAAAAAGAGCCTTAGAAATCCTGGCCCTGAAGCTTGTAAAACAAATAATGAGGCAAATTTACAGATAAGAATGCTTTAAGGTAATTGTTCTTTCTAGATGTATGTTATATTGGTTGTTTTGGTTTTTTTTTTTAATATACAACAGATCTTTACTAAGGCCAGAACTCTGATAATGGGTTTACTTTCAGTGTCCTAAATCCCATAAACAATGCCAGTGTGTGCAGTGTATTATTTTCATTTTTACTAGTAGCTAAGCTGTTGTGCAACTTGAAGAAATGGACATGTTTTTTAAAGCTACTCTCCTCAAAATCTGTTGAGCTAGATTTATTCACACGAGTGAGACTGTTTGAAAGCTAAGCCTCATACCACAAAATTCATGGTTGTCTTGCAGTCATAATGCTTGTGGTCCAAATCTTTGATTTCTCTCTTTCTGACAGTGTGGTGATTTTAAGGGGTACTGTAAAGTTAAGCAAACAAGATTTACATGTCACTTAACAGAGACATCAGTAAAAAGGAACAAATTATTGAAAGGGACTGCCTGGTTCACCCTTTAATCACCAGCAAACCTAGACATTACCCGCAATTGCCCAGTGCCTTTTCTTTATTAAACTTGTTTGTAAGTATTGTAAGTATTTTTGTGTGTGGTGAATTGAATAAGTGCCGCTGCCCCTCTCCCACCTGCCAGCTTCTGCCCAGTGCAGGGTCATAGGCCGTGCTCCCACAGCTGTGCGGTGCAGGGAGCCATGCTGGGGAGCAGGAGGCTGGGTGCTGTGATCAGTGCCAGGGCTCACAGGTCTGGGCTCCCCGGGTGCTGGGGGCTCCCCATGGGGGTCTGTTGTGGCAGGGCTCAGCAGCCAGGGCCCACGCCCCACCCACCCAGGAGCATGCAGCTGAGGGCACCGGGGCATCCCCAGCCCCGGGCACCTCCCTGGGGATGGGGATGGGCCGAGACGAGGCTGGGATGTGGGCCTGTGGATAGGGGGTCAGGATTTAGGCCTGGTGAGGGGAACTGGAGTCAGACATGGCTGCAGGAAGACCCAGGAAGGCTGAGGGCAGTAGCCTTGGCTGAGGCAGCCCTCAAGGAAAGGGGGTCCAGCCCTGGCAGGGCGTTTTCCAGCTCTTCCTTTGCTGCAGCTCCTGCCATGGGGGACGGCCCTGCCTGCCGCCAGCTGAACCCCTGGGAGGGAGGGAGGAAGGCCATACAGGGCCCTGACAAGTTGTTGTTATTCAGGTGCACCCCACCGTTATTCTGAACTTCTCTGGTCTAGAAGTCTTGGCAGGGCAGAGTCTTTTGTAAAATTTTAGATATTTTGTGGTTCATATCAGGTTATGAAGTTTAGCAGTCTTTTAGTGAAACATAAAAGCAGTTCTGCCTGCCAAATCAGGTGGTTCAGAGCTGCAAAGACTGTGTGAAAGGTTTCTGCAAACCATGGAGATCAGTTAAAAATGTATTCATGCTCACTTTATCAGAAACCAGAAAATCAGATGCGTAATCCCACACAGGACTTAGAGTCAGGAGTTGTATCTGTTCTCCAGAGCTGCTTTTCCCCTTCCAGCAGGACAGCAGTCGTCCCACTGCATGAATTTCTGCTGCTTCTTCACTAAGGAATTAACTAGGACAGGCTGTGTTGAAATGAAGCTTCAGCTTTGCTGGCATCCCACTAGAAATGACCTTTGGCTTTTTCAGACGAGTTATGATAATGACACAAGCTAGCCTGGTGGAGGCTTCATCCTTTTCTTTCAAGTTCTGTCATGGAGAAACATCAGTGTTTTATTTTAAAAGTCATAAAAAATTGTTTTCCTGTTTTCATATCACTCATCTCTGCTCTTACTGGTGCACACTCAGAAATAAAACCTCAGCCCTGCAGCTCTGTTTGGGTGGATGGAGGGACCACTCTGCACCCCTGCTCAACCTCTGAAAGGGCTGTGCATGAAGCAAGGACTCCACAGCAACTGGGTGCAGCTGCAGATCAGTGGTCTCAGTGTGTTCTCAAGAGTGCAAAAAGTCTTTGTAATAGCCTATTCCCAGTGCAAAATATGGTTAATTTTGAAGGCGTATATATTTACATTGTTAAATTAATACATATTAAATAAATGATCTCTTAACATGTGGCCTAGGATACTTTTGCCATGCCTAATTTCTGTGACTCAGGCCCTACCTATCAATGATATTTATGGTTTAACAAGGTGTTTCAACATAATTTATAGTTTCCTTTTGATATGGCAAGAAAAGTTCTTAATATGTGCATTGACAGATAAATAGCATGGCCTCAGATTATGTAGCCAAAGAACTCTGCAGGTAGGGGTGGGATTGGGGTTGTAGGTCCTGAAGAATCAGACAGTGGAGAAACCTGTTAGGGAAAAGTGACATTGAATACCTGTTATGTGTAGTTTTTTTATAGTATTTAGAAATAAGAGGGTAATAGTAACTAGGCAATGTTTTAAATCGTTTACTAGATGCCCAAAGTCACAGATGCAGACAAAGGGCACTAATTTTTTATATTTTCAAATAGAACTAGTTTAAATGGAAAGTGGAATCAACTCCATATGCTTGCAAAAGTCATAGATGCACAACCACACATGGTTTTCTTTTTCACGTCAATAGATGAATTTTCAGATGTTTCACACATCCGTGAACTTTACATGACATGTACACAGACGTGCCCATATTATTATGCAAATTTCATAAACCATTAGTGTAATTTTATATTATTCAAATGAAGACAATATGGATTGAAGTTAGGACATTGTAAAAGAAACAAAAGAACAGAAGGATTTACCATTAGAATGAAACATTATATAGATTTGCTTATTATTTTATAGGCACACTAATAATAATAAAGTGAATGGAGAAGAATTCAATGGTCATTTCTAGTCCGTGTTTGGGTAGAAAAATAAGTGTTGTCACATCCAAGGCAGGACTAACTGTGTTTGTATCAGTTCTGGTAGATATTTACCTAATGTGTCCTTAAATATGTTCATAATAAATAAGTGATGCTTATTCCCTAATCTCACCATTCAAACTAGTGAATCCAATACTTTGCTATACAAATAACAGCTGCTTCTGTTTCTGCTTCTCCAATCCACTGTGGTCATTGAGAAAAAGCCTTCTTTTTTAATAAACAAGCCATTTAGGACCTTTATGTCTTCCCCTGTTTTCTGCCAATCTGTTTGTTTAATCTTTCCTTTTTACTCCCATTTTCCGGGCAGTTGATCAGTTTTCAACTGTCTCCAGTTAGTTCACATCTTTCTTGAAATATAGAGCCCTAACCATTACATAGCACTCTGTTAAGCAATGTCTACACAGTGCAGCAGAAAGCAGAACAACTTCATTTATTTTGCAGGCTGGGCATTTGAATATGCAGTCATGGTTTGTTTGAGGGTTTTTTGCAGCTGTATAACAGTGCTGACAGATTCAGCTGGTTACCAGCTGTTAGTCCCACATCACATCCTTTAGCTGTTTCTCTCCATCTTATATTAGTCTGCTTGATTATTTCTTCAGAGATTACCTATCGCTTGTTCTGATGAATTTCATCCAGCTTTTTTTCAGACTAGACTATGTCTGAGATGTATAAGTATTGAAATTAGTATAGTTTGCTCAGCATTCTCCATGGGTTAATTGGGTTTCTGAAAAGGCACGTAAAAACACACCAGCAACAGATGTCGTACAAACAAAAGATATTTTGGTGACTTTTGACATCACAAATGCAGTTTCAGCTGTACTGTCTACTATGCAGACAGGAAAATGTTTCTGTTTTCCGGAGTTCCTTGATCTGATTTACCACACTCTTTAGGCTAGGTCTCATTTGTTTATCAAAAAAAGATTACCTTGCTGATTCCATGGTGTTCAACCTGAGGTATTCTCTTCTGCACTAGAACAGAGGTCAGCTCTTGGAGAGCTTGATCATGAAACCAGATTTGCTTCCAAGAACGGTGAGATTTGGATAGCGATCTAGATTGAGAGTTTTTGCAAAAAGATGCCCCAAGGATCTGACAGCTGGAGCAAGCACTGCATAAATGCTTTAATAAACCTTCTGGAAAGGGGAGGAACAGCTACCATCTGCAGATACATCTTCTAACTTAACCGTTCTTCAGCACTGGGTAGAGAAGAATGGCACATATGGGTTGCTGGAGGGCCCTGGACCAGTGTGTTCTCCTCCTTTAAAATTCTCTGCTACCATTTATCAGGACATGCTAAGAGCTTTTTTTACATCATCTTCTTGTCTTGAGGGGATTAAAATTATGTGGAGAATCTGTAGTATGCACTTGTACTCATTAACCTCCCAAGTTGCTTCATAAGCATACAAACACATCATACTGCGAGCGGATTGCAAAACACTATCCATTAATTCATGCCAAGGCTATAGTCTCAAGCTTGATAATCTTTGGAAATCTACCCAAAGGGTATAACCCTTGTAAGACCCCAGAACTCCTTTCTCATGACTAGTGAGGGTTAGATAAACCACAATGTGTTCTGTTATGTATCTATCTTATATTTGTTTTATTCACTAATTTTTTAATTCACTCCCTTTGAACCTTTCAGAATGAAATAGTATTGCTTAAATAGAAGAAAAAGAAATGCAAGCCAAGGTTGAAGAAAGAAACAGGAATATTTATAGTTCAGACAATTCTGTAATTGTTTTGTCTGGGTCAAAATCATCTACCAAAGCTTCCTTGGCAATGAAAACTCGAATGAAAAATTTTGGTCACATCTGACTACATTTATGCAATACTGATAGAAGAAGTAGATCCTTCTGTCTGATAGACACATTCTTCTCTTTTTGTGCATTATTGTTTTGCTTGTCATTGCAATGCAGTATTCCTTGGAGGTTCCAGTGATCATTAGGGCCCATTCTGTAAGTAGAAGGCAAGAGACAGTCTTCTCTTGAAAGATCCTGCGATGGAAACAAGCAGGCTCAGGAAAGGGGAGAAATGCATAAGACACATGATGATTTACAAATCTGTTGTTTCAAAATTATTATATTTTTTATTATTCCAGTTTTTATCTGCTGGTGACTTTTAATTTTATTGGCTAGAAATTATTTACTGTACCTTTGACAGTATATCAAATGTGAGCTAGAGCAGTGATGGGTAAGAAAGGAAAGAAGACATTCAATAAAGCAAAGGCAGAGACTGGTGAAAGTAGGAGGGTGGTCAAGGTGAACTGAAGGAACTGTCTCTCTGGTCAGGTAGGTAAACTTGCTAAGGAACAGAACAAGGAACAAGTTAACTAGGTAGAGTGCATAGTTTTATAACCATATCAATTCCTGAAGATTGCTTGAGAAACTGTTTACTTGTGGAACCAATCCTCAGTCCAGCTATAACACAGATTTTTCTCTCTACTATACAACTCTCTGACAGAGCGAAGAGTACAATAATGCCTAGTTCCTCTGTTAACCTTCCCTGTACAGCTTCAGTGAGTGAAGGAGAGAGGGACAATTGTTCTAGAAGATCACTTTATTTCCTTCTGCCTGTAGTGCTGCTGGAACTGCATCTGTTGAATTTGCCAAGGTGTAAGTCAAAACACCTGGGAAATGAACTGAGACTGAACTGTGTTAGTGTTTTAGGTGAGATCAGGAGTGTGCTTTTGATGGGAATCTCCTGATCTCCCACTATCTATGTTGTGGTTCTTGCTGCAGAGTCATCCAGTAGTGTGCGAACCTGGTGCTTTTTGGATGAAACTAAAGCAGCAGATGTGCTTCAGAAGCATGTCCCATGCCTTGCAACTGCCAATGAGATTTCAATCCACAAGATATGAAAACCAACATGTCCTGTCTGCCCTCCTTGAAACCAGTGGAGCCATGTGTCCCTCCCTGAAGTGGCAGATCTACCACTTTTTTGTCTGCCTTTAAACTTCCAAACAGAGGTGGTGTTTCTCTGAAGACCCCACTGGGGCTGAACTCAAATCTTGCTCTGGTTTCATGCTCTAAACTACCTCCTGGGCAGCTGGGTTTTTGGGTCAGGGAGTCAGAAGTGCCCAGATGAGAATACTGTCCATTGTTGCTCCTTACTATTACTGGCTAAAAAGTTTGCATGCCTCACACCAAGCCAATATAACTGTTTGATACTTACAGGTAGCGAAAGTAAAAATATGGAAAACTGCAGAGATGATAAAATAGTGCCCTCACATCCTTGTGGTTTAGCTGTAACATGAAGCTGAAAAGTGTCATGCCAGTTTCCAAGTCCATCTTTAAAACAAAAAAAAAGCTTAAATAAACTTTAAAGAGTGAGTTAGTCACCACTGGAATAAAGTTCAACATTCTAGCTGACATGAAATTTACAAAAAAAAAAAAAAAAATTATTCTCCCCTGAAAAGTTCTTCTATAGAGCTTGAGCTGTACAGAGACAAGATTTTGCATATTTTTTTTCCTCTCCTGTCTTGGTTACTGCAATGACATTGTCTTTCTCTTTTACACTAAAACTTAAGAATTACTTCTAAAAGCTTAAACTCACTGTGTTGTACAAGGCAGCATCAAAACAATCCAGGCAAGTTTTGAAAAACGTGAAAAATTTATATCAGTCATCATCTCTGCTTCTCTATGAGTCTATACTTCAATCTATTTCACTAAAAATATGCAAGTTAGTAAAGGAGTCACATGATTTCTTCTATGTGCATAGAGAGATTCTGTAAAAAAACCCAATAAACCACAAGCAAAACAGTAGTAACTAAGTACAACATGGATTTTAGCTTTAGCCTATCGTGCCAAAAGTAGTTGGCCCTGACTCCTGGAGCAGGGCTCAACTGGTAAGTATTCAACAAATGCATTTTTTTCTGGATTCTGTTCTTTCTAGAGTGGATATTTGTGCTCTGGTTTTCCATTGAACCTTATCCTTGTGATAAAATTTTGATGCACTCCTTAAAATTCATTTTATTTGTCAGAAAGATTTTTGTTTACGCTTAGGTCAAGCCCAGAAAAACACCCATGTCATTTTCACTTTTCTAAATCTGATCAAAATAAACTAATTGATATCTTTACTGGAGCACACAAAACTTAATCGGTGAAGTGGTGGGTACCCCAGTGTGGAAATTTGCTAGTGATGTATTGTAACTTGGCTATTCAGTTTGTGCTGCTAAGCTACGTGGTCAAATCAGATCAGCGATGAGAAAATTTCAGTTTTATTAATTGCAAAGTAGGCTTTCAAGGTTGAAATTAGCCAAATGAATTTTACTAGCAGTGACTGCCCTGCTGTATGTATAGAGAGTGAGGCCAATTTGTAAGCCAGGTGGAAGTGAGGAAGGAAAAGAAGATGACGACCTTGGCTGAAGCCTGAAATAATGTGGTATATTTGGGTTGGGCATAAGGTGGAGCCATGAATTTCAGGAGGTGAAAAAAATCCTCAATATCTACTCTGGGAATTTTTGCCTGAATTAGGGCAGAGATCATAATCTATAATCCCTAATCATGTTGTTCTAAAGAAAGGATTGTGTCTGGAGTTGTGTGGGTGGCTTTGCAGTGGACAACGTGTGGTTTTCTTCAGTTATCATAAATCTATCAACAGAATATTATTTCCTCAGTAAGAAGTACTTCTGCACTTCATTAAGATGGAGAATTATCAATTCTGTAGCAGGGAAGCCATGTAAATGAGGCCTTCTAAGTAATGAAAAGAAAATCACATTCCACTGAGAGTCTTTTAAAAATAGCTTGGTCTTGAAAGTTAGAACTGGTTGGAAGGTTGGAAGAGCGACAAGCCTGGGGAGGTCTTAACAGAGACTTATTAGTAATTTTGGAAATATTTGGGTAAACTGCATTAGCTCTACTAGACTATAATCTGGATGACCAGATTTGTACAGACACTACCAATATACTGAAGAGGAGCATTTTGCCATCTTCTGTCTTTTTCTCTGGACTGCTGCTAACGTGACAGAGAAAATTACATGAATACTAGAATCATAGAATCATTAAGGTTGGAAAAGACCTCTAAGATCATCAAGGCCAACCGTCAACCTAACACCACCATGCCTCCTAAACCATGTCCCAAAGTGCCACGTCTACACGTTTTTTGAACACCTCCAGGGTTGGTGACTCCACCACCTCTCTGGGTGGCCTGTTCCAATGCTTAACCACTCTTTCAATAAAGAAATTTTTCCTAATATCCAGTCTAAACCTCCCCTGACGCAACTTGAGGCCATTTCCTCTTGTCCTATCGCTAGTTAGTTGGGAGAAGAGACTAACACCCACCTCACTACAACCTCCTTTCAGGTAGTTGTAGAGCACGATAAGGTCTCCCCTCAGCCTCCTCCTCTCCAGACTAAACAATCCCAGTTCCCTCAGCTGCTCCTCATAAGACTTGTTCTCCAGACCCTTCACCAGCTACAAGCATTCTGTAGCCTCCTAACATAACAAGTGTCATTTCAAGTAAGAGGATAAGTGCATTGCAGGTTTCAGCCTGTTTTACATTCATTTGGCAAAAAATACTGTTATTTAAGTCCTGACAAAGGTTCTGCATGGACATTAAAGACAAAAGACCAGAAGTGTCCTTTCAGGAAGCTCATGAATTTTATGGTAGCAGGACTTTAGAATGGTTTGAAAATTCTGTCTGAGAGTGTCTTTAAACTGTGAATGTGTTTATTGTCTTTCATGAGTTCCATACAAAATCTGCTCATATCACAACTAGAAGGTTGTCTCTTTTAACTAGCTAAGAACCTTGCAAAACTCATCACAAAATCTAAAAGGCTGCCTGAGCTCTTTCTGGCTCCAGGGTTAGCAATAAAGATTCTGGAATCACAATCTACGTAAAATCGTACTGAAGAGATTGCACAGTGTGACCTGGAATAGAGAAGAGAAACTGGTTTTTTTTAAGCACTGAAGTTATAAGATGAGATGCCAATTAGAGGAAAGGAGCAAGTATCTTGGGTAGAACAATGTAATTTTTACATAGCTGAACTTCAAAGTGAAAGATGAATTGAGAGACAAATTTAAAATATTTTCCCAGCCAAGTCTGCATAAACAGAAAGAGTGTTATAGTGCCCAGCAATACACTCAGTTATGTGCTGTGTTAAATTATCCAGGGCACAATCATTGGAGTATATTGCCCTTGCGTGTTCCCTGGTCTGTGATGTCAACTTCTGTTTTGTAGGGGAAAAAAATCCTGACTTTAAGGAATAAATCAGGCTTAATCTTGTAAGGTGCAAACGTATCTGTTGTTTCAGAACCTCTGCATCAGCCCTCAAAAACAATTAAAAAAACCCCAACCCTAACTCTGTAAAAAATGTTCTGTCCTGATGTGTGTGGAATGCTCAGAGCTAAAAACTTTCATGATTTCAGCCACAGAGAAAGATTTCATGACTGGTCATGAAAATCATTTCATGATTTTCAGCTATGTGAAAGAACTAAGGAAGTCTGTGTATGAACCTAAACCCCTTCTGATTCACAACAGGATTTTCCACATTCAAAGCTGCACCACATTTTGCTGTGTAGTTTCTTTTGCTGTTTCTACTTCCTATGCAAGAAGCATTTGAGGACACATCATGTGGTTTTTTAAAATGTTTGTTGTTGCAGGTTAAAAGAATTGTTATTTGTGATAGAAGTTCTGTCTTCTCAACACTGCAAAAATTCTGTCATGTGCGCTATAACCTTTTCTCTGAGCTCCATAGTTGTCTTGGATTACAATATATATGCAAGCCACTGGCAATGACTAAAGCACAAAAGGTAATTTTAAATGCTACTCATATTGTGTAGGTTTATCTTGCAAGTAGCTGGCAAAGAACACAAGTGTGAATATATATCTTCTCTAATGAAATATTCATTTTTTCTTTGAAAAATGGTGTCTATGCCAAGTATTTGTATAGTAAGTGCAATACCTACCGACATATTGCCCTTAAATATATTCCACTTCAGGTAACTGTGCATTTCACAAGTTTGAAGTCAGAGCCTTTAGACAAATTGTATCTGTGGGTTCTGTTCCATGTGAAAGATGCCATGGAGGGGACAATGGGCATGGATCCCTTATCATTTAGATCTGGTTTCACCACAGGCTTCAGGTCACTGCCTGTCTGCCTGCTCACCTATGTGTTTACCAACACCTCTCAAAGAACTAGAATAAAGCAAAGTACCTTAGAGTGCTTTCTTCATGCATACATGTCACTCTGGGGGATTTAGAAGCAGTTAGTTCATCTAAGGCAACTGAAGCCTGAAATCTAAATAAAAAGAAACTGATGCACACCTCTGCCAATAGAATCATCTGCCTTGATGCTTCTCTGTAAAACTATGCATTCGATTCCCAACTGTTTGCATTAGCAATGTCTATGCTAGGGAGATTTTTAAACAATGCTGCAGAAATTGTCTGTGGCCGGGGAGTGTGAGACCGGGTAAACTAGCTGTATGACCCACAGCTGAGGAGAGCACTTTTGGAAGAATGTGGACCGTGGCCCTGGGCCAGGAACACCAAAAGCTGGGAAGCTGGTCTCGCACAGCCATGAAGTAAAAATGTGTGTAATTGAGGTTGCTTGGTCTTGAGAATTCCTTATTAGAAAGATTTGCATATGGCACAGTTGCCCAGAATATGGGAATCCCTAAAGCAAGGTCTAACATGTTTGGCTCCTCTGTTACACAGAAACAAAACAAAGCGAAACAAAACAAAGCAAAACAAAACAAAGAAGGAAAAAACAAAGCCTTTTTGGCAGGGGCGTAAATGTGTCACTGGGTAAAAATTCTGCAGCTGGCTAACACTGTAGCTGAGAAAGTTAATTACGTACAAGGAGATGTCAGGACATAGCTCAGACAGCAAGAGGGAATGGAGCAGAGGTTTGGTCAGGGCAGTCAAGTGTTCCCTCGGCAGGGAAGTGCTGAGCTTGCACTCACAGCTCGGGCACACGTCCTGACCAGAGGAATCCAGCCTGTGGCATGTGGGCATGGAGGCTGAAATCCATCTGTGGACATGTGCTCAAGCAGATGTGGCCATTTAGAGATCTGATTTTTCCCAAAAGAAAGAGGTCGGATATGGTATTTGGAATTAAGGCTAGCTCTGCTTTTAGTGATTCTAAGGTGCAAACAAATACTCAGATACTCAATATCTAAGTTACCAAAAGCACAGGACTGTAAAACTGAAATCTTGCCTCTGTTTTCTAAGTAGAAGAGAGGATCCATGTCTCCATGGCAATACAGCAGGGTTAAAATCCAGAAAGATCTAAGTAAATAATTCTGGACTATGCTCTGTGAGGGTTGGATTCAGCTCCAGCTTTATTCAGGTTTCTGTACGTGAACTAGTGTCTGAGCACCCACTGGCACTCCAGCCAATAAAGTCAATGGAGCCCATATGGAGTAATTAACCTGACCCTATGGCAGATACTTAGCAATGGTCAACTGAATAACTTTCCAGACTTCATCAACATCCGTACAGCTGCTGGTACACAAGCATTTAATGCTGTAAGGCATCCTGTCTGACCTCCAGCAGGGCACTGATCTCCTGCAGGTCCTGAAACATACTTGCCAGCCCCATGTGGGTGCCTTGGACACCCCAGCCCATCTCTAATGAAGAAGCCTGTGTGTGGGCAGTGGAATAAAACCTTACTTATTTTATAGACTATACCTAAACACCAGCAAGGAGTAGTTAATGATGTTGTTAAGCAGGTGTAGCATACACTAGAGAGCTGTTGACCAAAACACTCTGGTACTGTGCCTTTGGATGCTGAATGGTTCAGCTAGCCCCCACCTTGCGTCAGAAAGTATTGCACTGAGTAGCATGTATTAGGAAAGTGCTTAGGCAAGGGCTAAACGTTAAGTGCTAAGATTCATTGGCACTCCTGAGGCCCAGCAGGCCCACCCTGTGATTAGCTTGGCTTTTGTACTATAAGGAAAGAATTTTTTTTATTTCACTGCATTTTCTCCTTCCTTGAGGAAATGAGAAATTTGTCCTTTATGAGCTACCTTCGACCACTGTCTCCTCCCCTCCCTTAAATCAACTTCTGAACTTCAAGATGGATAAAACCATTACTTAGCACAAAGCAAAGCCATAGCCACAAACATATGACAAGCATATGGCTAAGGATTTTAACCTGAGCTAAACACTGTAAATTTGTTAGGAGGCAAGGAACAGATATTTATGTTTGCTTCTGCTTGTTCTTCTCATGGCAGTTGGTAGACGTCACGGGACGTGGCACAGCAGCAGCAGGGAAGAGCTGTGGTGCACTGTGGCTGGAGCAGGTCCCATTAAAGGAAAGAAAAGGTCCAGCTGCCTGTCCTGTCTAGCCAGCCACTGAAGTTTGGTCCTCACTTACTTTACCATAGCCTTGTGTTTGAAGTTCATGGTCAAAAGTCCATGATGGAACTGCATTGCCTGTTGAAGGTTAGGTGACTACTCTAGTCCAATAACTAATGATTTTTTTCCTTTTACATGTATATTTTTGCACCTGTTAACCATAAATACTCTTCTCCTCATACACTTGCTTGCCACATATGCCCAGCTTGGATACCACTACCCTTGGCCTTGGCTTTGTCCACTTTAGACATTTATTTAAAATAAATGTCTTAGGGAAACCTAGAAAGTGTAAAGCAACAGGTAGTGAAGAGACTCCTGAACTAATAGCAACCTCAGCTAAGATTTCCAGATGAAGCAGAATAGCATGATGCCAATTTACCAGTTCATGTTTGGCTGCTAATGGGAGTTTTACTAGAGAAATCCAGGTTTCCCAACCATGAAAAGAGTATTTCAGAAACTAGCAAGTAAACGGTCTGAAACCTTCATGAGAGGTCATTTGATTCCAAGTGGTTCATATTCTCTTTGTGATGCTTTTAGTGTATTTACCTGAAAAGCTTTTAAATTTGACAATAAAGGCACGGAGTTAAATCCTGTCATCACTGAAGCTAAGGTCAATGTCTTCTTGACTTTCCCTAGGGCTAGAATTTCACTCATAATAACAAGAATGCTTTTTTCCTATCTTGCTAACAAAAGCGATATCCCATTATGACCCAGTTGGTATATTTTCCCATCTCTAGAGCACAGCATGTTCCCCTGACTTTGTTCTGGGAGGAGCCATTCTGGGAGCAGCTCTCACTTCTGTCTGGAATGAGGGCTCAGGGTGCTCATGTGGTACCATCAGTCTGATGAAGCCCTTATGTGTGGTCCAGGTCCAGGCTATGGGATGGATAAGGGGAAGAGATGCATCAGACAGAGGAGTAAGTGGGCCAGGTGCCACATCTAATACTGTTTCCTCTTCATGGAAATTAGTGTGAAAAAGCTATGTTCTTAGTTGTCCTGAATAATCAGATGATATTCTTATTTCTGTTTCTGTTCGAGTGTTTAACACTCATTGCTGCCTTGTTTCTTAAGTGGAAAATCTCCACATCAAACTTTGATGATATTATGGGCCTTTCTGCTGCCATGCACTGTGCAGGAGTTGGCAAGAAAGTCCAAATCTCCTGTCTACTGGCTCATATCCCACAGCTGCAGGAAGTCTCAAATTTTTTACACAGAAAGAATTTCTGACTCCAAAATTATTTCCAGGAGCTCTCCAGTATGGGAACTGTCTAAAGGACAGAAATCAAAGCAGGAACAATTAAAAGAGCTACACTGCATATGGTCACAATCTATGTTCTAAGACAAAAACCAAATTATTTTCTTCTACAGTACCAGATATAGTAATTCTGAGGGCAGAAGTTTTATCCTGAATTCACATATTTTACCAGCATTATTTCTGGTAAGAAAAATATCTGAAAGGTTCAACAATGACATGTATAAGAACAAAGCAGAGAGCTGCTCAAGGCATCACTTTCTTGAGGATTTGAGTCAGAAAAGTGGGCTGAATAAGAATGACATTTTCAGAGAATATTAGCTACTCATACTTAAAACCTGATTTTTATTTTGTAGGGAAGGAGATCCTTTTGCATATGCACCATGATGATCTACTTTAGAACCTGAGTTCGAAGTTTAGCACCTGATGTGGAGCTATCACTACTAATTCATAGTACTCAATTTACTGCCTTGTTTGGGCCCCTCATAGGGGTGGTTTTGAGATTATCACCCTGGAAGGTTATCGATGAGCACTAGAGACACAGCAGCAACCCCCAGGGCAAATAATTTTTTTATCTTTTTTCTACTTGTGAGTCATTTTTGTCCAAATTTTTCTTTTGAAGTTCAGCATGTCCCCCATTTTCTTCCTATGTATGCACTTTCAATCCAAAATGTCAGGAGTGATATCCAAGAGATATTCTTGTGCAGTCAGAGGAGACTGTTTTATCTTCCACGATCAGAGCTGAGCTTTTAACACAGGTGTGTTGCAATATCTTAGGAGGAAAGAAAGGGATGTAAGAGGCAAAGACAGTTCTCAGAATATGGAAATAATTTTTTCCTCCTAATTTTACTTTCATGATGTTTTGTATCTAAAAGCCAAAAAATGTGGTAAGAAGAAAAAATACAAAACAAAATCCGAATGCTCTGTTCTAATCAAACAATCCGCCAAACAAATACAAATGAATTCCAAAATGTTCCATACTATGCACTCTCCAATATCCAAAAATAATATTTTACCTCATGTTTCCATTACTTCCCTTTGCGACTCAGAACTGTGCTTGGCAACACATCTCTTTCTATTGTTCCTTTTATAATATTTATCAAATGACTGTCTACACTGCAGTCACTCCTGTGTTTGAACCCCATGTAGACAAGCCTCTCTAAGATTTCAGCAAACTAACATGGGTACTGCTAGCAAGAGAGCTGTGATACCGCAGAACACAATTTGGGCATGCCTATCAAGTGTCCAGGTTTCCCTGGGCACTTTTATTTTTCACCTTGAATGTCTTTTAAAGTGGACCTTGAGGAAATGTAATACATGCCTAGGCTGACTGGTAGCCTTTGCAGGGCAGGTGGTTTTATCAGACTGCTGTTCATCTGCAGATACTAGGCATGCTCTCAGTCATACATCCAAGATTTCAGATTGCTGCCTGTCATGGTTGGAAGCACTGTTCCTGTGCGCTGTGGTGGATTGCCATACGCAGCCAGCCCAGCACTGTGCAACTGCACAGGTTCCAGGAAGTGTTGGCTAAACCTCCTGAACATCCTCTTCTCATGTGGTCTGCACATGCAAGGGAAGTTAAATGCCTCCTGTGCACATCAGATTCACTACTCATGCTCAGAAAAAATGTGTAGCAGGTCTAGTTCTCATGGACGGGCTGTTTCATTTGTCTGCTCACATTTTACTGTGAACAGGATATTATACTTTGCTAAAATGATATGGCCTCGGACTAACATAGAAGACTATATGCTTACGACAGTGGTTCAGGCACAATTCACTGGGTAAATGGGGCAATCGCCTCTTTTCTGACAGCAAACACAGAGCTGAGGGAGGGCATCCGGAGTCCAAGCTGCCAGAGCCTGCCACAGCAGGCAGCGAGCCTGCAGCACTGCCAAAGCCCGCAGGGTTCCTCAGGGCAGCTGCACGCCAGCTTGCACCAGGGAGCCCACCCAAAGCCCCAAGGGAGCTTCTGCAAAAGTTGTGGCAATGGAAGAAGATATGGAAAGTTGCTGGACTGAAGAGCAAAGCTGGAGAGGAGGACTCGTGCTGCGAAAATATGCTGGGTTAGAGGAGGGCTTTGTTTTTAAACATTTGACTTTAATGTTTCACTCAGCAGATTGAAATGCTTTCTTTTTTAAAAGATTTCCTCTTTACTTCTAGAGACTGGAACCCCCTTTGGTGGCTTTGGTACATGAACCTTACAGAAAAGGTGGGACAGTTCTCCCTGGAGTTCTGGCCTCGGACTCTTGTCCCAGAAACACGGTACACATGTATCAACACATGTATGTATGAGTGCATGCGTATTTCTGTCTGGGCAATCCAAAGCTAGCGATCCAAAACCTGCCCAAATAGTGAAATGAATACTGAACGGTTTGCCCATGCCAGCTCCACACTGGTCCTCTGGCTTCACTACCATCAGCACCTGACGTACTTTCTAGGTTCCCTCTTCAGTCAATGAGAGGAGAGACAAAGACTAAGTGAGCTGAGTCCTTACCTGTGCCTCTCAACTGATTATAGAGGGAGCTGGGAAGAAAAGATTAGGTTAGCCTCGCTATCTGAACCATATCTGTTGATAGCTGAATTCAGGTGGGGTGAACACTTTAAGGATCTGTTGTGGATTAACTCTAGTAGACAGCTAAGCACCACTCAACCACTCACTCACTCCCTCTGTCCTCCTCAGGGGGACAGGGGAAAGAATAGGAAGAGCAAAACTAAGAAAACTCGTGGGTTGAGATAAAGATAGTTTCATAAGAAAAGGAAAGAGGAAGAAGAAAGAAAACAAAACAAGTGATGCAAAGGCAATCATTCACTGCCTCTCACAAGTAGACTGATGCCCAACCAGTCTCCAAGCAACGGCTACCGTCCTAACTTCCCCCCGCTCTGTTTTATTACTGAGCAGTTACTGAGCATGAGGTTATATGGCATGGAATATCCCTTTGGTCAGTTAGGGTCAGAAGTCCTCGTTGCATCACCTCTCAACTTCTTGTGCACCCCAAACCTACTCACTGGGATGCAGAGGTGGAAAAAGAGAAAACCATGATGTTGTGCAAGAACTGCTCAGCAGTAGTGAAAACACTGCTGTGTTATCAACACCGTTTCAGTCACAAATTCAAAACAAAGCACCACACAGGCTGCTCTGAAGAAAATTAACTCCATCCCAGCCAGACCCAGTACAGGATCATAAAATTAAATTGAGGGAAGCTCTATCTCTGGTAATTGCGAACATGGTACGGTCAAAATGAAATGTTCAGTTGTGTTTCAGATTTAAATGGATGATTTTACAGTGTCTGAAATCCTTACTTTGACAGATATGATGCAGAGAGAAGTAAATGGGTAATTAATTTTCAAAAATTATACAAAGTGTTTGTAATTGTAGTTGGACTATGAATACATTCCACTGCTCCAGAAAACAACACGTTGACTCTTTCTAATGACTATGGATCACAAAATTTACTGTACCCTTATTACTCCTCCAGCCTGGCAATGCTGAGCCTCTTCTAGGTAAGCACACCCAGTTCCTGCAGAAATTACTCCTTTCCTAGTGTTTTGGGATGGTACCAGGATCAAAGCAGTGCCAGATGATAAGCAGATCAGAGAATGTTCCTGTAGTCCTGACTACATTATGGATTTACAGGGCTTATATTAAAGTGAATGAAGGACAGAAGGGTAGATATGTTTGTACAGGTACGTTTTTGTACAGATGCTGAGCTGGGGTCGTCTTCTTGATTTACTCTCTAGTAATAACATAATTTAGTGGAGGAATGGCCAGAGTGATAGTAGGAGTGTGGACAATGTGATTAAAGGGAATATCTTTTTCAAAAAGGCTGTACATACTGATCATGGTCCCCAGCAGTGCCAAGGAGAATGCGTTCTAGGCTACCGTGTGGTAATTTGCAATGTATTGGATGTATGAATGTGTCAGCTAACCCCCAGAGAAAAAGTTCAATAGTAAATGGGGGGAGGAAGCAAACGAATGGGAGGAGGGTTTTATTAATACTATTTAGAAGCAAACACAATTCTGTGGAATTGAGTAGCTTTAATTATTCCTTTTTTTATTATGATGCAGGTAGGATACTATTACGATTTAAATGGTATGTGATGGACTGAAAAACAAAGCAAACCTAAAGAAAGACATGTTTTCTTGTTAACTTGGTAAACTGTTAAACATTAAATTTTCTGCAGGGTTTCGATTGTCTACAATTTCATCATCTGTCTTATTCTCCAATATTTGTAGTTGGCTCTGCGTGCTGTTTTGGCCCAAATGCATTTTTCTATTGAAGTGGTTCAAAAAATGTAATAGTCACCATAAAGTTTGTCCTCTATGGAGTCTGAAATATTTTAGCCCAATCCTATTCCTTTGTATCTTTGCTGTTCGATTTTCAGGCGGTTACATTCATGTATCTCAGGTCTCTGCCTATATCCGTATTTCAATAGCTTCTTTGACACTTTTCTGATACTCTATGATGTTACTATTACCTGCATTTTAAACTAGGTGTTTTATTTATTTAGTGAAATGAATTTTCACCTCATCACAGTAATCCAGGTTAAAGAGCGGTTATGGATTCTGATCCCTTAGAAAAGATAACAGAAGTGTTCCCTGTAAACAGACCTGGTGGTAAATTATAATGTTCCAAATGGAGAGGCTCAAATGGATATCCAGATGTGGAAATCTAGTAATTATGGCAATTCAGACCTGGAGTAAATCTGAACTCCGCAGGCTCTTTACAGTGAGATAACCAGGACCGGACCATTGTATTTTCCTATTTTATATGAGAGCTTGGGATGATCTATAATTCTAACATAAGGTTTTGATAATCAGTAATTCTATTAAAGTAACTTAAACCCAATATCAATTAGTGGATATGATTCACATTTTACTCAGTTCTAACCCTATAAAATAATGCTTCCCTAGAAGAGCAATAACCATAAATTTTAGTCTCATGTACTATGTAATGTGCAAATGTGGAAAACCATTTCACATTAAACAGAACATTTTAGGAATGATGGACAGATTACATCTATGCCAATGGCTTAAATTTTTGTTGGCAGGACACATTCAAGAGTCAAACTTTCATATGTCCTTGTAAGCTGTAGACAGGCCACTGACAGCAAGTGAGTGCAATTTCTCTCATGCTATAGGCTTTTCTTTTAGAACGATATATTTTGTAAGATAAAGTGAAATAAAACTGTAGAAAATGGATCAGAAACAAAAAGCAAGGAAAATAACTCATTGCAGTAGAACTTTACTTTTCAGTGTGGCTGTTTACAAACCCTCTTCTTATTGTTGTTGAGAGAACACTGGACAATATCAGATGCAGGGATTATAAATAAAACCTTTGAATAGAATTATCACTGCCAGCTGTTGACATGATGTGTATTAGTCATTAATTGCTACAGTCATGGCTCACACAGGCAGACTCAGTTCAGCTGTTCTTGGCCTGGAAATCCCCTGCCAAAACCAGGGTCTCTTTTCTCTCCTAAGGAAGAATTGCTTCTCCTTTCAGTTGTGGTTGTGCAAAACATGTGCAGAACAGGTATGTTCTTTCATTAGTTGAAGTTACAACCTACTCTGTGTTTTGTAAGTCTGATCTGCCTAGGAAGTTCTCTTGAGCTAACCCTAAAAGGGTTTTTAACCTTTTTGTTCCCAGATCTGATATTTTTGCTCTGTGATATCCCACAAAGGACTTGGTTCAGAAATCTCACTGTATTTTACTCTTTTTGGCTGAGCTACAACATGCACAAATGAGATTAGGGACTGTTTCATTATTCAGTTAATCATTTGGACTTTGAAACTCTTCAGAAGTACTTGAAAACTTGACATTTCATGGAGGGAAAAGCACTCTAAGAAGTGTTGGGCAAATCCTGTGAAGGCTCTATAGCGACGACAAAGGAGGATTTTACAGGCTTGGGATAAATGTATGTGGGAATTCTTTCCAGATAGCAAACTTCTTGAAGGTGAACTAAATGAAAACAGTGTTGTTGCATTGTTTTTGCTCCTTGTTGCTCTTTTCTTGGCAACTGCTCTGCACTTACTTTTATCAGATAAAACAGTGTATTGTAAACCAAATCATATGTTCTCTGGCATAAATCTTTTTAATGCTAAAGTTTCCTCAGGGCCTAAGTGATAACACCGGATGTTGACTCATTTGATAAATGGTATCTCATGACGATGACTGCAGTCCCAAAAACTCCCAGATAAAGTTATGTCCCATCCTGCTAGGTCATGCTCTGTGCTGCATAGAAGAAGAAAACTGAAAAGGCTCTGTTCAGGCAAGGCAAAGGGTGGGCTCCTGTGTAGCAGGTTGTTCAAGGCTGAGCCTCCTGATACAGGTACTAGGACAACTGTGCCTCCTGCCAGGTCCTGACACTATTCTCCAGGTAAAAGCCAGGGTACAACCTCTGATGTCAAAGCAGTTGTACCTAAAGTGCTGTTTCTTGTCTGAGTGAGGCAGATTGCGGCCTTTTCTGTCAGATTACAACCCACACACCAAGTCAGTGGCTGCCTGAGGCCCACAGGCTTGTTGTGCCCACAAACTCCCAGCCTGGGTATCAGCTCGTGGTGGTCAGTGTCCTCTGGGTGTAGCGGCTGACACCAGCAGGCCTGTCCCACTGTCAGCTGTGTGGCCTGCCAGGTGCTTGAAAATAACTTGTTGTAGCAAGAAACATAACTTTAGGTGTTGTCCTGTGAGCAGCAGGGCTGATAAAGCCTGGTTTCTTACAGGCTTCGGTCCTTTAAACTGCTCCAGAAGTGCTAATCTCGAACTTTTCCCACCAGTCACAACACTGTCTAGGGCAGATCCATACGGAAGAGAGACAGATCATGCTGTAGCTGATCTCCGGTCGGGCACATCCACATTTTGGCCACAGCATGCATATTCATTGGTTGGTCGACTGCTGTATTCAAGTGTATTCAATGATGGCCCACTAACTCAAAAATTGAACAGGTAGATGACCAGGCAGAGAAGTGAATAATCAACAGGTTAAACAAACAAATAAATATTAATAAACAAGTGGATCTTCAGTACAGATGTTACTGATTTTAAGTCTCTTTGTAAACAGTTCTGGTGGACCACAGAGAACCCCAGTTTTATAAACACCTCTGTACTTCACAATGTTTCTGGTAGTTGGTAGCAGTTTATATGTGTACATCTGAGTTGGCAAAATCTACTTGTAGGCCATTTTCAGTGTTTTTCACTTAAAGTTGAAACTTATCCACAGTTCAGTTCTAAAACATTCATCTACCTGTAGTTCTGGTTCCAAGCACTACTTTTGGAAGGGTGAATTTAGTGGCTTAATCCTATTACCAAAATAAGGTGTTTAACTGTCTGTCATTCCCTTTGTTTTAGCCCGTTGCAACCTTTTTGAGGCTGAATGGAAGGACACCAAGGAATAGTCTTCTGACTAGCCATTGGTTTTCTGTACACTCTTTTATGTGAAAGGTGTTTAAGAAACTACTTTTATGTTCAGTCACAATATTAAACAGGGTTAGCTGGCCTCCTTCTTAATTACTGTACCTCTGAATAACATGAGATGGAAGTTAACCTTGATGATTTTCACATTCACCTAAGGACACAGGGAGAGGTGAAGGGGGTTGTGGTCTACTGGTTTAAAAAGGACACTGAGACCTTGCTTCTGCAGCTGATAATTCTTAGCTTAGTTGCTGCCCTACTGTGTGATTTTGGAGATTATTTGGTTTTGCTATTGCTATGTTAATTCATCTTTATTAACTGTCGGATTATTTCTAGAGATTTCCAGGACAGAAATGTGTGTATATGCACCGTTTAGTACATTTCGGCTGCGCCGTAATTTTAAAAGGGCCAAGACACAGATATGGACGTGGGAACTCATTCATCTATACTGGTAAATTATTAGAACAATCCTTGTAATGGGTTTGACTCAGTGGAAGAAATGGTCTCCCAACAACTCCCAGGCACAGTTCAGGACCTGGCCGTGAATTGGCTGTGAACTATTCCTGCTGATTAGTTTGGATGCCATGATCTATTTGGGAGGATAAGACAGTTTAATAATATGGATGTGGGCCACTCCATAGCAGTTGTCTCCGTGCCAAAGAATAGCATGTTTAATTTATTAGCATAGATGTAGCCTCAGTGTCCGGTGCAGCAGATATGCAACATATCTGCTGTAGTTGCAGACAGATCTGCATGTGCTCAGTCATTCTCATACAGCCTAGATATATGCAATTAGTCTGCATGCTTAGTGATATGCATTTGATGTACCAAGGATGCACAGGGCCTGCGTGCATCCACTGAGCAGATGCATAGGGTGCAGATTTGTTACACAACCTGTGTATTTTGTGATAAGATGTATCCACATATAGCACATATATGACTGGTTTGAGATGTCCTCTAAACAGAGATTCTCTGCATGTGTGCTATATCCTGGGCAGCCAGATGTCTACTATTCCTAAGCAAAAGACCAAATTTACTAATTTCCGTTTTCTTTTTCCCCATGAACAACTTTTCTAGGTAGAAACAGAGATGTGTGGTAAATGCA
The DNA here is from genome assembly GCA_013389945.1 of Fregata magnificens. Lineage (NCBI taxonomy): Eukaryota > Metazoa > Chordata > Aves > Suliformes > Fregatidae > Fregata > Fregata magnificens. The sequence goes on along the minus strand of WAAD01041327.1, from coordinate 164,391 downwards.
AGTTTTCAACACCACCACACAGTGAGTCAGGTTCAGGTGTCTTTGCTTCACTCTTAATATATGACTATGTCAGAGTCACAGAAATGAAAGAAACTGGATATGTTAGGAGACTTGAGACAATCCTGATAGTTGGCAGTCCAGGTATTTTAGCTGGGATTTACTGAGATTTCAGAGACCTTAAGTAAAATATATGGTACTGCACAGACCTTGTGCTCATTAGGAAGCCTAATTAGATACAGTGTAGCTGCAATGGAATTCATAACTCAGCTCTTAGATGAGAATTCCTAAAATAATGAAAGGAACCAGGTCTGCAATTCCCATTGAAATCCAGTGGGAAAATGACAAGCATATAACTCACCTCAAGAACTCTTGAAAATACTGTCTTTGTAACTTTTTATAGCTTTGTATACGTTTCATAGTTGCAAACACTGTATCATTTCACTGCATAGGTACAAATATGCTGCAGAGACCATAAAAACTTCATCCAGTATTGTATTTCTGAGCTGTTTGTTTCCTTTGTCACAAATATTTATGGGAAACACAAGATACAACATACACAGTGTGATGGTAAGGGTACTGGAAAAAATTGTCACAACAGTATCTACTGCCAAATGCTTTCTTTGAAAAAAATCTGCTGCAAACTTTATGAGATTTACTGCATTTAAAATGAATTAAAAGCCTTTAAAAATCTTCTCCCGGCTAGTTTTATATAAAAATGATGGGACTACTAATCCCTGTAAGAATACAGCTAGAAAGATGTCCCTGAAAAATATTTTTAAAGCAGCAAACCTATAATTGGTGTAAATAACATACCCAGCAAATGTGCAATTACAAGCTCTTGGCCTCATTACTAGAGGATTTAATTACATTTCTGTTACATAACATCTTTTCTCTGTCTGTCTTCCTAGGCTTTTTTGTTGAGGATTCCTCTGCACATGTGTGTATCCATCTGCCCAACCACATCCTAAGGGACCCAGAGAGTGTGAGAGAATGAGAGACTGTTTTATGTCTGTGTAAGCAGTTGTTCCACATCTACTCTTCTCTGCACCACACTGTAACTAAAAACCTATTCATTTAAGTCTTGAAGTATATATTTCAAACTGCATTCATTAGGAATGAATCTCCTTTCCCTTTCTCGACCACATTCTTACAGGGCTATTGAAGCTTGAGCACTGAGTTCAGTCTTGGCAGGTCCCCACCCCCCTCCGAGGTCCAGGTTCAAGCTGTATTTGTGTTCTTTTGTGCTGATGCCTGCAAATTCATCAGGGAAGTTCAAAAGAGGATAGATGAGCCCTAACACTGCTTAGGTCAGTCTCCATTTCAGAGCTGAAAGGTGACAAAAAGTGCAAAAATGAAGTTGGTCCAGGAAGGTTTTAAACAGCAAGCCATAAATTATCTTTTTTTCCCCTTTTTTCCATTCCTTCCCCCTTCTCAAGAGAAGGCATTTCCAGTAAAAGCTAAATTTGTCTCAGAAATTGGCTCTGTTCTTTTCAACACTGCTGAATGCTTCGCTGCTAAGAAGGACCCCTAGTGTTTTTGTCAGGTTTCACCTCTTTCAGGCTTATGTATTTTTATGTATAATATACATATTAATAATAACATGCACATTATATACACATATACTTATTTATATAGACAGTGCAGGGTCAATTTTTTTTTCCGCAGTGGGCTCAAAACTTGCACCTAATCTGTGTCTGGGTCTGCAGGGCTGGCTGTTTTCAAAGGCATGCTGCATCCCGGGGAAAGCCAATTTTATAAGCTATCAATGACTGTAGACACTCTCAGGAATAGTTGCTTACACCACATGCCACTCAAACAGCAAAGGGAGTTTTGTCTGAGTGACATGCCAGCTCCTAAGGATGATCACCCAGGGCTCTAGCTTCTGAAAAGCTGTAAAGAAAGATCTATGAGAAAGGGTCACGTACATATCCTGTTCAGTAATACAGGTAATACAGAGAAAAATACACGGAAACAAGATTAAATGCATTATTTGGAGGTGGAGTAAACAGAAGCATATCTGAGGAGGAGGCAATTATAGGCTGAAGGAGAAGGGAATGGAAAATAGACAAAGTTTAACTTGCCTTTTCTTCAGAATCCCAATCAACCTTTACTAACAGTAGTACTTGGTCCTAATCAAGCATCTATCCAGAGTAATAGCCAAGTAAGAGGTTTTCCAACATAAAAAAAGCTGTTTCAATAAAGGAAGGTGGGTTGAAAGAGTTTGGCTGTAAATTGCAGCCTTCAGAAAAGAGCGCAAAAAAGTTTGGGAAAAAAATTTGCAAGCAAATACACCAGAAAAAAAAATGCTATTACATTTTTGCTACTATTCTATGGCATCCTTTTGCTAGGAATTTTTAAGAAGATAAGAAGATAGATAACATAAATCAACAAAAGACTCTGTGAAATATGCCCATTTGGTGACACGAAGGTACAGCAGTCCAGCAGTGGGCTGGCAATTCACCCAAGCCCACACAGGTGTGGGGGTCGGGAGGCTGATTACCCCCCACCCAGGGAGAGGTGTGCACCTGGTGGGGGCTGCACCGTGCTATCTCTGGGGTCAGGCCTGGCAACCTCAGGCCCTTGGAACATTTCCTTTCCCAGGCGTACCTGGCACAGGCACAACTCGGCCACACTGGGATGAAGGCAATGCAAACCCCTTGTGGGGGGGAGAAGCAAGTCGGCTCTGCAGGCAGCAGGGTGCCATCCTGCAACCGAGCCACGGGATGCCTGGGGAGCCCCTGTCACCTTCCCAGAGGGTGCCCTCTGAGGCAGTGACTGCAGGACTGATGGCCTGTACCACCCATACAGATGCTTTTTCCACATGGTCAAGACATTTGGCTGTATCAGATTTAGATGTAGTTTTTCTCTGTTATTCACTACAGGCACATCACTAGCTGGGCTTATAGTCAGAGTCCTTAGATTGCCTTACATATTCTGATGGATTTTTTTTTTTGACCTGAGAAAATACCAATTAGTCAAAACAGAAACATGCAGAAAGGTTAATTTTGACACTCAGTATATATTCCAAGTTGCCAGAATATTTTGACCTTTTGTAAGCAAAATGTTCTAATTTTCCAGCTTAAAATATTTTAGTAAAACATTGCAGGCTGAAAACATTCAGAAAGGGTGAAATTCAGATATAAATGTGTCAAAAATAACCAAAAAAAAAAAAAAAGCTGACCTGATTAATTCAGACATTTGGTTCATATAAATTTTCAATATTTAGTCTTCTTCTGCCTGTGTACTACTCCCAGCATCTCCCCCCTCCTCCTGCTTTGCTGTCTGAGGGACTGTGGTTAATGGCTTTCATCCATATGAGATTTTGATGTGTGGTTTCTCCTAATTTAGATGGGAACTTCTTCTCCAGTGTCTTGATGGGAATTTGTTCAGATATGTCAGTGGTTTTATTAAGGTGAAGCCTGTTTTCTAATAATGAGTAGTGCCCGCTTCTGAAATTTAACCTCAACTAAATGAAAACACTTAAAATTTTCAAGTAAATTTGCAACATGTGAAGTTTCATCTTGTGGATTGGAAAAATGATAATTTTTTCAGTGACTTGACTGCAAAAATTGTCTCCTTTATCATATAATCAGTAAAAATAATACATAATAAGCTGAAATTTCTGTGTGAAATCTTCTACAATAAAGCTATATTACTTACATTTCAGAAATCATCTGCTAATTTATATCTCATGTGGGCAATAAGACTTCTGGCCCAAAGTTCATTTCTAAAGATATCTTAGCAAATGTCTCCTTCTCCTCAGATCAAGGTTTTTTCCAGTGGAAAAAAAGTTAATTTTTAATTTTCTCTTGACACTAATTAAATAAATTAGCATACAAATGAATAGTTAACTCATACCCAGTATAAAAGAACTTAACTGCCTAGCAGAAAACTTCTGTTGCACGTTATCCTGATAGACAACACACTCCTACAACATAGTAAGATAATAATGAACCTATTCTTCCCAAATCCGTATACGTAAAATAAAGGTTAGCAACTTTGTTGGAGATGTTTAAGGAATTTTTATGCTGCCTAAACTCATTCACATTCTGTAAGCCACACTGCTGGAAAAATAAGCATGCAATAAAAAAACAACAAGACAAGATAGTGATAATACATCAACTTTTGCATTATGTGTTGTAGCTCTTTCTGCAGGTGAGATGGCTCGTCACTGTCACAAATAATCACTAGCTCTGTTTCTCTTCTGCAAGTTCTTCACTCCTCTCCTAATTTCTGTTAGCCCTACAATCATATAAATATCCCTTTTATCCAAAAGTTTTTTCTTTCTTGACCATGAGAGTTGCACACTTTGGTATTATGGCAGGGCATGAGAAACAAATTAAAAAAAAAATCTTTTGGCTGGTAAGAAAATGAACAAGAAACAATCACACTTGTCTAACTAAGTAGAATGTATTTACTAAATATTGCTATGTCCTGTTGACAGAAGATTGTTAGATCACCTATACCTCTTTGGTAATTAATTCACCAATCATTTACTGAGAATGGACTAAGTAAACGGAGTACCTGAAATTTTGGTGTTTGTCACCAAATTTGTTGGTGTTTGTCACCTAGTATATTAAAAGAAACTACAGTTAATTTATGCACCTCTGATCTACTACTTAACATACAAGGTCCTGACTGAGCATAGTGTCTACGTACGTGTTTAATCTGAAGTAATGAGACTTAAGAATGTGCTTAAAACTAAGCACGATTCCTGGACTGATAGAATCAGCCATCTACTTAGCATTGATTTCTGTGGCAGTTTAGTACTGTTATCACATTGAAATGCTCAGACAATTCATAAGGGCATCACTGGCCCTTATGCCCATTTGAAAACTTGTCTCAGTGGTTATGTCCATGCTAGTAGATTGAATAGTACCTGGAAATGTTCTCTGGCCTTGTGGCCAAGTGTCACAGCCTGGCCACATCCTTACAGCTAAACTCTCCAAACCCAAAACTGGGTAGCTGCATCCAAACTGGGTAATAGGTCCCTGCCGATGTCAATCCCCATACCATGCCTATGGATTTGGGAGAAAACCAGGTCAAAACCATGCCGGGGCCTGTTCTAACATTAGTTTACTTACATTTACTTCCCAGTAATATTCCCTAGCTCTGTTTAATTTATTAATATAGATACAGGCCTCATGTCCTGAATTTTCTGTAAGATTTCTCATAAAATTCTGCATTGGGTACTCAAAGGGAGAAGGTTACTTTCTGAGCAAAATCAGGCTGTTCATCCTTAGATACCAGCTGCCAGATGAAGACATGCTAATTTCTTTTGCGTATCAGGTGAATAGCTGGCAGTGGGCTCGGAATTTCTAGCAGGGCTGGGTACTTGGGGACCAGTGATGTCAGAGCAGTGCACATCTAAAGTGAAAGAACTATTAATTCTTTGCTGTAAAAACTATGGAATAATTTTGCCCAATTATTAAAAGTCCAGCACTTGAGTGGCAAAGGTGCTTTGAAAGTCCTAAAATCTGTAGGCACGTGTGACAAACAGAGAAGTACACCATGTCAGCCTGAAGGAAAGAAGTGCTTCCTGAGCATTTTTCACTTCCCCTAAGCGGCAAAATTAGCTAATGTCAGAGACCTGGTTCCAGACACAATGGAAGCATAATCTCATCTAGTTTAATAAATTTTGTACCCTTAAGTAAAGTTTTTGAGGATTTTATCTAAACTGTTGTGTTGTTCCACTTCAACCTCTGTGTCACATTTAATTTCTCTTTTTTCCTTCCTTCAGAAGTAGACTGATCAAGCAGCTGATCTGTTTTCACAGCAACATATTTAATGTAGACAATGGCTATGCATTTTCCTGTTAATGAGGCTACCTAGAATTGAAATCAAGGGAGCTAGTGCTACAGCTTTGTTAGCAATACCTCCAGCATGCTTTTAAGATATATTTAGAGAGTGGAGAGGGTGCCATCATATGCAGTAATGCTTTCAGCTGGCAAACCCTGAAGAAAAGAAACCATTTCATCAATCTAACCCGGACCACAGAAAGTATCTGCTTCAGACAGAACAGCCTGAAATCTAAAACCTGAAACAATAATATAAGTGCTCAGAAAAAGAGGATACAAAAAGCCAACAGCTTTCATTTTCTAAAGAGCTCATGGATTTGGAGGGACTAAAATACCTCAGCTCTTTCCTGGAAGGCAAGAACATAGGAAAGATGAGGGAAAGCAAGAGAGTAACAGAAGCTGTTACAAGTCTAATGAACATTATTTGACTGAGTCATTGTATAATTTACAAAATCAAAATCATGTGGGTTTTGTCCTTTGCCTACTGTTTGGAAATTTTTTTAATATGATCACAGATTTCCCATTTTTTAAGAAACCTAAGTGCTTTCTCTATGTTTTTCACATTAAACCAAGTGAAATCATTTTACTTTCCACTGACATTCTGTGCTTTCTGCTTATCCTTTTCCAGCCTGACTTTTCAGTAAGCAAGTTCCCTCTGACTTTCTGGAGCCTTTTAAAAATTTCTTTTCTCAGGAACTTAAATTTTCCAGATGTCAGAGATTTTAAAACATCCAGTGTATAGTGATCTGATCAATGTTTTAGTAGTTGTTTAAAAATGTTGACATAATATGTAGAGAGAATACATGATGGCATGTGGAGATATAAAGATTTTATTGGCATTAAGTTGTACTGGCTGCATTGCTCACATGTGGTGAAGTCATAAGTGTGTTTTGTTATCACTATTTATTATTTATATAGTGCCAAGAATGTGCTCCACAGCACCTTGTTATGAATACAATAAAACCTTTTTACAACATGGCCTATCATGTGTCTACATTAGACTCTGTTTTAGAGATATTTCAGAACACACTGTAGGGTTTTAAATTTGTGTTGGTTTTATTTTCCAATATCCTTCTCCCACTAAATTCTGGCTGCCTTTTCTTTTCTTCTCTTTTTTTCCTTTCGTTTTTTTTTCTTTTTTCTTTCTTTTTTTTTTTTTTTTTTAGCACATTCAAGATTATTTTTGTGGTGTTAACCACCAGTACTTTGCAATTTGCCTGGGGTAAACACTGGTACATCTTGCTGCAAAGCCAGGAATCTAGATATCCACTGGGACAGACCTAGTATTTCTAGCTCTGAAATACTTCATGCTCCAGAATAGAAAATTTCTTGTAGTAGATTTGGGGGGGAAGGTATAATTAATTTTCCTACTTTAATACAGGAAAAAGGGGGAATAAATGTGCCAGGACTCTGTTACCTTTCCTTTTTTCAAAGCAGTTACCCTTTTCTTATAGTACAACCATGCACACTTAAACCAAATGGTGTTCCTTGCTTCAAAACACGTTTTGTGTATGACCAAAATGTTCTGAGTAGTAGTGCTATAGTGGATGCATGCCGTGGATGCTGTATATGAGGCTCTCATGCAGTGGAATATGAGGTTGTGGTTTGAGGGGGACACAATAAAATTAAGCAAGAAAAGAAAAGGTACTGAGAAACCACAGTGATTGCTCCTCACACTTGATTGTCAGGCTTGCAGGGCTAGCAGTAAGCATACAGAGGCTGTCAAACATCTGGGGAAAGAACCTGCCTGCAGTATAGCTATTTTGCAAGACGATCCAGCCAAAGTAAAACCGCAAAGGCAGTGAAGATAAGTGGTGAGGGTGACCTGGATGTTGATTGTACCTGCACCCCAGGCTGGGGCAAAAGGGAATGAGGCTGCTGCTCTGGCGGCTGAGCAGGATCTGGGGAATCGCTGTCAGGTGGCTCTGGTCTCAGTGGCAAGGAATCAACACCAGAGAGGGGACTGCTGAATTTCAGCCAGGAGCCGGCAAATTCAACTGTGATCAGCAAGGCATGAGAACCATTTCAGGAGATAAACCTAATGCATTCTCACCAGAGCAGAATGGCAATGGTATGAAGGAGCATGCACCCACAGCAGTCAGCTGCACCAATACAGCAAGCAGCGGCGGGGCAAGCGCAGTTACATGAGTGCAGTGCTGCTCTGGGCCGTGCTTAAATGACTCTGAGATTGCGTACATACATCCATACAGACACCTACTGTATTCCATGTAAACATAAGGGCCATTGCTTTCTGTGAATATCTTCTGACAATTTTCTATGTCATTAATAACCAGTAGCTTAGTGAGGTGTAAAAAACAGGTGGATATTTAGAGCATGTGAAACAGAAATCTCTGACAACTCTAATGTGGCAGGAGTGCAACTGCTTAAAAAAGGTTGCTAATGGGTGAGACCCTCCATGGGAGAACTCGTGGGGTTTTTGCTTTCTTTTAAAAATCAGGTTGTGCCTGATTTTGTAGCAGCAAAACGTTTAGTCTGCCCGTCTCCAATTTTAATAACTTTTTAGTTACATCCAAGATAGTTCTATTTTCAGGCCAAAGGAACCTGCTTGTCGTCATGAATATGCCTTTCTCCTTCTTAAGCTGTTTGTTCTTATGAAAATTGACTGACTTAGAAAAGACTACTTTGGCAAAAGTAGCTATCTGTGCACGGCAGCACTGATGTTAAAATTCTTTAAGTGTACTAAGAATTCATCACGTTATTTTACATGGAACTATTTTTTTAAAAAATTCTAAGAGTAATAGTAGCAATTCACAATAGATCTACTTCATAAAACCATAGATACCAAAGCTACAAGTGAGTATTTGACATCATCTTGTCTGATCTCCTTTATAACCACATCATAATGCTTCCCTGAATTAAGTTGTGCTTAAATTAAAGCATATCTGTCTCTCTCTCACACTTTCTCTCTCTGCAACCCTCCCCTCACTCACTCAAGATTCAATCTTTATTTTGAAACTGGCACAGAGAGAGATAATGCACTGCAAACTGAAGTAGTTTGTTCCAGTGAAAAATTCTTTCACTGTTAAAAACTTGTGCCTTATTTCTTGCCTTAATTAGTCATGCATCAGCTTCGAGGTATTGGATCTTGATGTATGACTTTGTCTGCTAGGTGGAAGACCCAGCTCATTGCTGAAATTTTGCTTCCATGGAGGTGCTTATTTACAGGCTCTGATCAAACCAATTCCTAATTTTTTATGGCAAGATAAATAAATAAATAGAGTTTCTGGAATCCTTGAATAGAAGGCATGATATTCAGTTGTTTATTCTTTCCCTGGAAGGAATATTATTTAGTAATTTAATCATTCTTATGGCACTTCCCTAAAATTTTGCCTACCCATCAACATCCTTCTTGAACTATGGTCCTCAGAGTAGACACAGTATTGCAATAGCTATCAGTTCAGGTTCAGGGTTATGGCAGAGTCTCCCCCTCTTCTATTGCATTCTCCCTGCATCCCAGGACTGCACCCCAGGATGTCTGGGCTGCTCCATCCACTCGGGAGATGACATTTTTTCTGGTATGAACCATAGGCCAAACACTTTTTTCAAAATGCCATCTTAATGATTACACTACTTAACTTTAGCCTAAACACAGGAAGCTAGACTCTAGAAGCTCCCTGTATTGTATATGTGAGGGAGATTTTCCATGGGACGTATCATAACACAACTGTACATCTGTGACTTCTTATTGACCATACAGAACCTAAGGACATTAAATCCTAATTTAGGCCCTTAAAGCTAAACAGTGTGAACATCATCCCCTTCCACATCTCCAATCCTATCTCATGCAACAAACACTATTTTCCACCCATACCTCCCATCCCTTGTTTAAATGACTGCATCCCACCTTTAAACCCACTCAGTAGTATCACTGAGGTAGCACTTAGTCTACGTAATGTGCCTGAAGCTAATCTCATTTTAGACATTCACTACGCTTAAAACATGAGCAGCCATGGCCACTCCTCAAACACTCTGTAAGTGCTGACCCATGGTTTTCACATTGCACGCACCCAGCAGGCATCTTCCTTGTAATAATATACCAATTTGCACAACTAACTGTGCCTTCAGTGCTTATCTCTACAGGATCTAACACATCATGCACTGTCTGAAAGGACTCAAACTGTTTGTTGGGTTCTGTTTTGTTGGTCTAAGTTCCAAGCTGGAAATTGTTCTTTTTGGATTGTGGAAAAAAAATGGCACCCTGTGATTCTTGTGTGGAAACTGTTCTTGAAATGCTGTTGCTTCACATCTTTATAGTTATAAAATGTTTATCTGGGTGGCCGTTTGATCTCTGTTAAGGTCTGCTTCATCCTCAGAATTGCTCTAAATTACTTTCAGTGGTTATATTATTGCTAGAAATTAATATACTGCTTTTAATAATATATGGGATTCATTTTAGTCTCTGTGTGTTCTTTTTTTCTTAAATATGGTTGTGATGTGCTGAAGGCTGCTTTGTTTTGTATCATCTTATAATATAGGGCTTTCTCCCAAGAGGCCCACACTTAGACAGGGGGAGGGCTGGAACACTTTCCCTTGCTGGCTCTCACCAAGTCTGAGAGAATGGAAGAGTAGAGAGGACCAGCACGACTTTTTCATCTGGTTTCCTCTGAGGTATATAGTGCTTAAGAAGATCCATTAATCATGGCGTGGGGCTGGTCAGACATTACTAGTTTAGTAATACATAGACCACAATGACTGAGGGTATCAAAATTATATTTTAATTTCTTGAGACAGTTTATAGTTTCAGGGTGAATGATTGCAGAGAGGCCTGCGATGGAATGCTAGACTTGAATCTCTCCCACAAAATTTGCAGTAGTTTGGATTTGGCTCTATATTAACACTGAAGCCAATGTATCAACTTGAGACTCTTCTGTCAGAGTCTGAAATAGGTCAAGCTAGAATTGCCAGGGCCAGCACACACATACACACACACATATCCCTGCTGAACTCCATCTTAATGAACTTTAGAGCTTGGATCTGCCTTGGGAAAACTAAGGTCTCTTGGCTTCCTGGGGAATGTGGTTATTAGAACAACTTTACAACAGTGTTTGACCTTCAGCCCACAATGAGCACCTAAGACATATATTAATAGTATGTCATTTGACCATAAAATTATAAGCAAATGACTTTTAATTTGCAGCTCGAGGAGTAGAATCTGAGGTGCACTTTTGGAGTCATGTAGTACAATAATAAATACTCTTATATCAAAACAGATTCTCAGTTTGGATTAAGTTCTCTATAAAAATGAATCATTGTCCCTGCGTTAAATAGTGCCATTAACTCTGAAGAAGAGTTTTTATTGAACTACTGACTTTCCTATGAAAGCTAAGGTGCTGGTAGGGTTTAAGAACTGTACCCAAGCAGCATTTTTTGAAATACTAGAAATTATAGTTGTAATAATTGCAATACAAGACTCTATAAACTGGTCTGCCAGAGCACTCAGTTCTTACCAAAATGTGCTGGGAAATCATTTACTGTTCACGTTGTGTTTGGAACATCCCCAAGAGCTTAGCTAACTTTACACTGTAAATAATGTCCAATTTTTTGTGGTGTGTGCTGGCTAACATGTGCTCTGCTGCCCCACAGAATGACCAGTACACACTTGCCATTCCTTTGCAGGAGGTGGCAAGTCCTTCTCCTTAAATGCTGATTCAATTTTGAGTTGGTTACAAAGACTGGCCCTGTCAGCAAAAGGGAGAGGAATACTTTGTCTCAGCAGGCTGGCAGACAATGACAAGCAAGTCGATCACACTCAGTGTAGCCACACTACCTTGTTGCTGGGGAAGGCGCTGTGACTATGATGAAAGAGAGGGACTGTGGTAAGACAACCACTAAAAAGATGTGTGTCTGTTATTTTTATTAGTGGATTAGAAACCCCACTGGATTCATGCATGCACAATTTAAACAGACACACACCTGAAGTCCTAAAGGGTCAACCATTCACTTGCTGGTAATCTTCTCATTTACTTCTTACTCAGTGCACTTTTTAGGTAAAATTTTAATATTTTGGGAATATTTTCATGGAAATTGTTAGCAAATTAAATTTAATTTTTTATACTAGTAAAAACATATAATATCAGCTCAGACCAAGAGGTTTACTTGCTCAGTGCTCAGTCCTTACTTAGACAAGTTAGACTTTGCTAGATAAAGACAATGCAAACAATTCCAGAATCTGGTCCTTCTTATTTGGCAAGATAAATGTTTACTGCACACAGATAAAGGTACAGTTCATATTGTAAACAATTATTTTTGTGTTTTCTAGAGAAAAGAGTAATTTTCAACTTCTCTGAGTGTTAAGAACTAGCTCCTTTTTCCAGCAATCTCCTGCTGTTTGGCAATCCTTCTGTTGTAGATCGTGAGCACGCTAACAGATTTGGCTTGTGTTGAGACAGTTCTTCTCCTGAACTGATTTAATTACGGTTGTTATCATGAAGAAATAAACACTGACTAATCATTGGTATGTCTGTCTGTCTGTTCAGATATTGTTGTTTATGAGCACACTGTTTAATCTTCTTGCTAGTTACAATTTTTAAAGTTGATTCCTCTGAAATCTCTGGATACAGCAGTCTCATTCAGGCTCTTATTTTTTATCCTGTTCAGGTGATTTGTGGCAGTAGGACTCCTTAAGCTAGAAAAGTTTGTGTTAAACGTGGTATGTTTTTCTTCCTCTAATTTACTTTTTGAACACATAAACTTTTAGCATTTTAAATGTCCTGTGGCAAAAAGTCACATGCTTAAACTATGAATTATGTAATGAAGAACCTCTTTTGTTTTTATTTTGAGTATTTATCCAGATAATCTCTTTTGATGGCTTCTAGTTCTTGGACTGGAACATGTATTAAAAACCTTGGTAAGCCATCCTATGGTTAAGTAAGTGTGTCCAGCTGTCCTTGAGTTGGTATAACCAACTCCTCTTTGACAGTCATTTCCTGGAATTTTTGCAACCATGATGTCTATTTACCTGTCTTCTGCAGGCTGAAGTGTTGAAGAAAACATGCTACCTCAATGGGGTGGAAACATGGAGGAAAAAATACAAGAAATCCATGAGATATACGATGCTGATGTATCTGTGTGGCTCTGGGGAAAAAAAAAAAAAAAAAGATGGCTAAAAAACATGCATAGCTGACTCTTTCTTTGAGGGATTGAAAAGGTTGCCTTTTTCCACTTTCTTTCTTGCTGTAATTAAGTACAGATGGGGTTTCTTTCTCTCTTTACAGTTTGTCTTTCTCTCACTTTTCAGATTTTTGTTTTGTGCATTGGTTGTTATAAATGTACCCAAGTGTCATGGTTAATTGTGCAGAGAATATTATTTAACAAAAGCCACCTTGCTAGGTCTCTTGTTCTATTTTCCTAAGCTATGAAGTGATTGAAATTAACTTTTTGCAGGAGTTTTAGGAGTCCTGTTAGTATGTAAAATTACCATGTGAATTATTCAAATTGTTTTGCCAAAGCATAAACCCAGGCTGAGGAATCCATGTTATTAAATTCACAGAGAAGAGCCAGTTGTGAATCCAGCAATCTGCAATTAGAGAGGAGTATTCAAGGACTGGTTAAAGATTCCCAGAAGATAGCCTTGATTTGCATTGAATATATCTGTTGTTGGGAGGCTAAGTTCCTTGCAGATTCAGGCCTAATTTGCATTTATTATCCTAAAAAAGGACACATCAGTAAATGTAAAAAAAAAAGTTGAGCATTGTCATAGCAATCATATGGAGGTGGGGTAGAGTCATGATAAAAAATCCACACCGTTTCCTTTTCTGACAAGAGGGTAATAACGCAGTATGACTGAAGTGGAACTCTTACACAAGTAACACCTGTAGCCTTTACTTACCATGGGAATCATACACTTTTTATGAATGTGGTGTTATGCTTTTTGCAACCATGATTAAAAAAAAACTATACTCTGCTGATACTGCACAACTGCATAATTTCAAATGATGCAGTCTTAACATTTATTTAACAAGTAATTGCAATGTGAATGAGCCAGACCACACTGAACTGGACTGATTTTTAATAGTTCTGAAAGATACTGGATTTATTGCTTTGGAAAAAAATGGAATTCTTTGCACTAAAAACAAGTAAAGCAAAGAGCTTTACAGGTAGAGCAAAATTACCAGAGTGGTAGAATGGTACCCCTGCATAAATGAGAAACAGACTCTTGGGCTGTAGATGCCATGATTATAGAGAAAATCTGCAAAAGGGTAGAGACAGTGGTAATGTTTTCCTGGTTGAGCAGAAGGCCTAAATAGACAGGCCTGCAGTGTAAACACTCTTCCTTTTCATTTTAGAGAGTATTAAATTCATTTATGAAGTTTGTACTTCTTTATTTTAGTGTTCATAAAGATAGAGAAGAATAGTACATTATGGACACACAGATGTTACCATTATAGTGCTATGATTTGAAAGATGTGGAAGAGAGTCCCTGAGTATCCTACGGGGGGACTACCTGTGGTGGGGAGTCAGGCAGGGGAGGGTAAAAGGAGGGCAGGTCTGGTCGTGATTTGGCTGAGAGTATGCTAATATTTCCAGGGTTTAGAAAGTGATCATTTGGAAAATACTGTCTACTGGTTGTCTCTTTCAAGTCTGAATTGAGAATTTGTAGACATTGTATAGGAAGCTCATATGCTCTGTGTCTTTAAAAGCTATAACTCAGTGAATGGTTTGTATGCATCATGTTGACTAGATACTATAACCTCCATTTCCAGGAAATGCCATTATTGTTATCAATAAATTTCTGTGTGTCTATCATTTCCCTGAAAAAATAACAGCAATATATTTTCAAATAAATAAATTGTACACTGAAGCCTAAGCTAGATACTTTACATTCCTCTCTAGTGAACAAAGAGAAATAGGTAGAGAGTCATATGGTTGGTGTGACGATGAGATATATGGGAGCAGGTGTATCTTACCCTTAGGGCAAATAAAGCTTAGGGCCTCTTACAGGCTTCCTGGACCATAATGAGCTATCCTTTCTGGAGACTGATATGAATAACAAAGAACTGATCTCCCTAGAGACCAGCAAAGATACCTTTGTTCTACCAGCTTTGTTAGATATTCAAAAGGTGGTGAACAGAAGATGCAAAGTCTAAAAGCAATTCAGCCCCACCTCAACAATGGAAAACCTACTCCTCCATAATAAACCAGACTTGGCTTGGTCAGTCTTTTGGATGCCTGTCCTTCAAAGAACAGCTCAGTGGGTTCTTGCTTCTGTATAAGCTAATTTCCTGCAGGTTTGCTGGAAGCAAGCTCTAGCAAAATGTTGCAATTCTCCTGATGATGAACAACTTCGTCAAATCCCCTAATCCTGGAAAAACCCTTCAGCTCCTTCTCTGTTTTGTTGGTGCTTTCTGTGCAACTGTGTTTAAAATTTGATTAGAAAAATGAACCATGTTTGCTGTCATGGTTTAACCCCAGCCAGCAACTAAGCACCACACAGCCGCTCGCTCACTCCCCCCCAGTGGGATGGGGGAGAGAATCAGAAGAGTAAAAGTGAGAAAACTCATGGGTGGAGATAAAGACAGTTCAATAGGTAAAGCAAAAGCCATCCATGCAAGCAAAGCAAAACAAGGAATTCATTCACTACTTCCCATGGGCAGGCAGGTGTTCAGCCATCTCCAGGAAAGCAGGGCTCCGCCACGCATAATAATTACTTGGGAAGACAAAATGCCATCACTCCGAGTGTCCCCTCCTCCTTCTTCTTCCCCCAGCTCTATATGCTGAGCATGATGTCATATGGTGTGGAATATCCCTTTGGTCAGCTGGGGTCAGCTGTCCCGGCTGTGTCCCCTCCCAGCTTCTTGTGCACCCCCAGCCTACTCGCTGGTGGGGTGGGGTGAGAAGCAGAAAAGGCCTTGGCTCTGTGTAAGCACTGCTCAGCAGTAACTAAAACATCCCTGAATTATCAACACTGTTTCCAGCACAAATCCAAAACATAGCCCCATACTAACTGCTATGAAGAAAATTAATTCTATCCCAGCCCAAACCAGCACATTTGCCAACAAAACAATTGTAACAGATAACCACTGCCTAAGGCAGAAAGCTGTAACAGTGAAGGAAACAGGAAGATAGGAAGTGGGAATCTGTAGAGACAAATACATGGACCTGTGTTTTGTTTTGCTTTGTTTCTGGTGAGAATTAAGACGACAGAAATGGCAACCATGCCAACAATATGTGGAATATAATATTTGTTGCAAGAAATGAAGATGATAGGATGTAGGAATCTCCGAGGACTGACAATGCAACTGAAAGCAACAATGATCTCTGTACAGGACTTTGGGGAGATGATGGAGGAAAAAACTCTGAGATTAAGCATAAAATTGCAAAGCTGGAAATTGCATCTGTGAAAACAGGTCTATGTGGCTGATAAACTATAGGGTGAGCACAACAAAAAAAGGTAATAGGGTGATGATGTATTTTGGCTGTGTTAGAGATTAAAGCAAGCACCATCAGACGATGGTTAATCCCCCAAAGAGGAAGACAACCAGTGCAAAGAGATATAATGGAATTCAACGAGGAATGGTGTTCATGTCCTTTAGACGTATCAGGATAATGTCCAGACAGAAGACAAGCTGGAAAACAGAAGACCAGAAAATATATCCTCACCAATAAGAAGCAGGTCTACCTGACTGAGGGTGTAGGCATAAGAAGAATATGCAACAGGTTTATAAGAAGCTCTGGGAAACAGATGCATTTATAGACCTGAGGTTCAACAGGCTTATATGGGAGTAATAAAGAAGACTCAGATGACTAATCCTAGTGAGCAAAAATGTTAAAAAGATGAGGACTTGAGTGATCTAGGGGAGGATAGAACAATGAAGGTGTGAAGAGTTATGTGGAAATATTCATAGAAGATCCTGAAAGAGAGAGGTGGAGATTGTCTTATTTGTTGCATGGGAATAGGTCTGGTTCTTGAGATCTGTGAATTTTATTTAAACTACCTTACTACAAGGGCCTAGGACTCTGAGGATATCCTTGACTCTTCTATCTCCTGTTGCAGGTCTTTTATGGCAGACTGTGAATTTGTTATAGACCGCGGAGACATGCATTGAGGCCTCGGGTGGATAGAAAAATGCAGAGCTGCTATGGGGTGGCTTTCTAGAACTGCCTGGTTGCCTCTGATTACAGAGGATTGGGCTTATGAACCAAGGTTCTTCAGAGCATGTATTCCTAAATAAGTGACTGTTTTCTTTTCTTTTTTTTATTGTTTAGTATTACTTAGTCTGTGCACCCAGAAATATTCTTTACAAATAGAAGGAGTAATACCAACATTACAGTACTTGCAGATCAGTTAAGTGTACCATATGCATTCACTTTCAAATATATGATTTAAACTTTACATTGACATAAAAATACACGGGATAGAAGAACAATATTTTAAGGGAAGTGGTGGAAGACCCATCACTTAAATTATGTAAAATATCACCCCATCAAAAGGGTTTAGGCATATATTATAGGGAAGAGTTATATATTGGGCAGGACAGGACAAGATGACCTAAGAGCTCTTTCATCTATAATTACATGTTTATGTTCCCAATGGTTTCCCATAGTTTAGTAACAAGACAAAAATGCTACTGATTTGATGTCTAAACAACCTTTAAGACATTAAACATGATATCTATGTGAATAGCAGAAATATAATGTATATTATATCGTGAGTAATAGGTTTTTCACTCAGAAATAGCATAGTGAAAGAATGAGACGTGTTCTTAGTATCACCTGATTTGCCACGTTCATATTAGTACCTATTTAGTAATACTTTGTTTAAGCCAAGTTACTGTGCCTATGCTGTAACTTGTGGGTATATCTATATATGATTCTGTACACATGTACACACACCCACTCACACAATGCTGTTCATTGAGGTCCTGTTCAATGTGATCTCTGATGTCTATCATTTTTATCAAACCCTGTCACCCATAAGTCTAAACAGACAAAAGGCTTGAATTTAAAATACTTTTCAAGAGAAATACAAGAACACAGGACTAAGAGAGACCTATAATATCAAATCCCATCCTATCTAATGGCAGACAAACATTAATTCCTTTCAGAAATTTAGGAATATTCATCTTTAAAACTATCTAGGTTTCCTTCTTCTACTACAGCCACTGGAAAGTTGTTTCAGAACTATGCTTAAGAAAAATGACACCCCTCCTTCTAATTTGTAGTGGAAATACATCCATTGCTAATGCCTGCCTACATGCTCTAGTTGCCCTTTTTGCAAGATCTTTTTTCCTCCTGTGTCTCATTCTTGTCTTTCCCCAAATGTCTGCAGAAAGGAATCATACCCTCCTTACCCTTTGTTCTGACAGGCTATGTAAGTTAATGCTTTTTGTGTTTCCTTATTTCATCACAGTTGGGCAACATAGATCTATCCTTTTATGTATTTACTTTGCTTTGGTACAATCAGTAGCATAACTTTAAAATAATGTAAGATAGCAACATACTTACCAAAGCATTAATAAAATTTTAAACAATATGGTCTTCATTTGGCTTTTGTCAAGCTAATGGCAATAATATAACCAACAATGAAGAATGGTGACATTTCATAGGCAAAGTTCAGAAAGCCAGCTTGATTTTGAGCAACCGTTATATTAATTTTCCTCAGCTAGAAACAGACAACTCTGTATTAACAATTGGTCTGTTTGTTTGTACACATTAGGGAACAAGTTGCTATGAATATCTGGTTGACTTACCAGAAAAGAGACGACTATATGTTCATGGTAAAATAAGAAAACAGGTCTGTTTGGAGGTGCATTCCCGTGGCAATGAATCTGTGCTTATGCTGGTTTCCCACCTGCACTGTAACAAGAATTGAAGACTCTTAATTCTGCAGCCAGTCAGTACTGTCAGGTCCTTATTCTCTGTAGTCACTTTCAGCTTATGCTCATCCAGTTTACAGGATAAATTCGTATTTGTTGTTTCTTGCATTAACCTTCCCTGTGTACAATGGTATGTCATCCCATTTCCATCAATTAATACTCAGGTGCTTCCAGCTCATGATATCCCATGCCTTCTCTGGACTGTTGATGCTTCCTGATTCTGTTTCATCTGCAAATCGTGAACTCATTGCTATTGTCTTTGGGGCAACATCGTTAATGGAAAAGTTTCAAGATCAGTCCTCAGTCCAGTCCTGGGAGACCTTTCCTGGTAAACTCCTCTGGCTGGATTCAGCACTACTCTTTTCATATTCCCCTCATTAGTCCATTTTTCATCAGAGAATCTTCTAATCTCCAGTTCAGCTAATGACATCTTATATTAACTAATATCAAATGCCAGTAGTCCAGATAAATGACTTCTATATTATTGCCTTTGTTTAGATGACCAGTTGTTTCATCAAAAGAAAGACATCAGTCTAGTGTTATGTATTTTACCTCTGATAAACTCATGTCATTTTTTTTTCCTATTTGTCTCCTTATATTTAATTATTTCTTGAAAGTTTGTCTCCAGACCTGATATACTATGAAGAGTTAGGCAAACAGGCCTTTTCAATAAGTGCACAAAGCTTGCTGCTCACAAACCATATGATACTACCCCATCTTGAAGCAATAAAAAAAATGGCAAAATATATCCCAATAGCTTCCAACAAAGTAATGTAAACAAACAGTCCCAATATTCTCAGGCTCATACATTTTCTCCAAAGATTTGCATTCTTTCTCATGTAAGATAAAATTGATGATAGGGAAAATATGTTGGCAAGAAAATTCTAATTACTTTATTTTAGCTATTAGGACTGGATAATCCTTCAGTCCTGAATTAAGAACATTCCCTTTGTAGAGTCTGGCAGAGTAGACTCTCCGTATCATATATTTCCTTTCAAGTTAAGGCCTCAGGCTGATGCCTTATTACATCAGCCTATCCCACATCTGGGCTCTGGAATGAAACTTGCACATGGGGACGGGGTCTTAAGGATACTCTTATGGGTAAATTGTGTATTCTGGAAATGCATGTAGTTAAAAAAGAAATTGTCAAGAGACTTTTTTATTACGTCTAGTGTCTGTGTATTGGTAAACCTTTCACAACTGGGTGCTCAGAAGTTCTCTGTGTTTCAGTGTTATTAGTCAGATTCAGCTGTTCTTGAACTTTGCCTGCAAAGACACCAGCATTGTCTGTTCCTTTGGAGTTTCTGGTACGCTTGTTTGTCTCATCTTGTAACACTTCATTTTGGAAATGGTACCTTGTGGTTCTCAGGATCTACGTGAAACCATCTTTCGACTCAACTTATGCAAGAACAACTTGCCAAAACTCAGTCTTTGTGTGTATTTGGTTTAATATGCCCCTCTTCAGTTATATTATTTTTCAGCTCATCCCATGGTGCCTCAGGTCTGTTTTCTCTTTTACTTGGTCTCTGTTGACTTTAAGACCTATATCAAGTTTCTCTGTTTCACAATTAAAGGAATTTTCAGCCCTTCAAGCCCAAGATATTAGCAAGAAAAATGGTATTTTTTGTTTGACTCATTTTCTGTGCTCATCGACCTATGACGAAAATCTGTGATTGCTTCCAGGTATGGGGACCTCGACTCAACACCCTGTCGGGTCTTGTTCACTCTCATAATGCTTTGTTTCTAACTGAGGAACATAGGTTTTTTGAAGTACAGGGAAAAGTTTTACATGTTTTCTACAAGCAGAAATAGATATCTACTGGTTCTTAGTGAGAAGTCATTTTAACTTCTCTAGTCCATTGTTTTAAGGTAAGTGCAAAAATAAGGAACATTTCCTTCAACTGAAGTGAAATACTTCAGTATTGTATGTGAAGTGAACATCTGTTTTAGTGTGAAACTAAAAAGTTTATTTGTTCTTAACTTAGAGATAGCTAATTTTGAAAAAAAAAAGAGTGGAAAATGGCCAATTAAAATGGAGAAATCGGATCCAATTTTTTTTTTCTGTAATCCTAAAATTTTGGAAAACTCACTCTTGGTGAAATATGTTCCTCATTTTGAAAAGCAGACAGCATTTGAGAAAATGTTTCTGCTTTGCACCGACAAACAATTACAGATACTCAGTGTACTCTAATTACATGGTACATTGAAACAATTATGTACATATTGTCTCTTTTTCCACATTCAGAATCTTCCAGTAATTTACTTATCCAATTATTCTTAATGTTCTTCCACTTTATATATCCCAGCACACGGAGCAATATTTAGTTTACAGAGTTCAGAGCTAGGCACTGAAACAAATGTTTCAAAATACCGAGTATGGAAGACGTATTACATCAAAGCTTGGAGAGTTTTACAAGTCAGTTTAGGGAGTCAGCTAGATGCTTCTATCACAGCTAAGAGCTGCTGCATCTTCATGTGGAAAACCATCCCCAGGAAGCCCCTCAGCCTTTGTTCCATGTGTAGGCCATTTGCTTCCCTTATTCCAGAAAGTTTCTGGATCATATGATCTGCACATGTGTGGTCAAATTTTGATCCTTTTAAGCCATATTTGCCACAGCATTTAGGAAAACCAAAACAGACCAAATCCCCCTAAAATTTGATATATAGAACAAAGGACGATGGTATTATATATTGTCTCATGAATAAATGCTCAGATCACTGCCTGGTAATTTCTCTAACATCAACTCTTTTTAGACATATTTTTGCTATCAGAAAATGACAGCTGTCTCACCATTTCCTTGAGTGTTTCTTTCCCAGGTAGGATAAGGGATATTTGAGGACATTTAATGCAATTTTAACTTAATAAAAATCAAGCTGCACAATGTTTGTCAATGCATTTCCAATACAACCATTTATAAGGACGTTACGTTACTGAGAAGAGGACTTAGTGGAAAGTAGCTTACTGATCTCTTTAGTAACTGTAGTAATCAACATTGGCTCTTCAGGAAATGCCTGGGAAATTATTTATTTGAATGTTTTCAGTAGATTAGGTTAATAGGTTGTACAGGAACAGAGCTGACAACATGAGTTAACTGTCAGCAAACCCGCATGCTGTAAGGCTGATAGGAATACAGTAGCTAGATGAGACGGAAAAGACAGTGTTGAAACATTCAGTTTTGGAGTGTTTTCGAGGCTGTGATTGATTTGATAACTTTTGAAAGATATAACAGACATGCTTTGTTGGAGCTACCTTAAAAGGTGAGGTTACACGGTATTTGCTGCATGTTTGTAACTTCAATCCAAAGGAAGCTAAGGCAACATCAAAAGATAATGGTTTGTTACACGCATTCAGATTTCAAAACGTCTGTCTCTCACATCTATCTCTTCTGCTTTTGCTTTCTTTCTGTCTTTCAAAGCCTATCAATAAAAACTAAGCCCACTCTTTCACTATAATGAGTATTTCGGTTATCAATGGAATCTGACTTTGAAAACAAGTACCTTTCATTCATCCTCAGTGATTTATGTATTTTGAGAAAAAAATATTATAAATTCCATATATATATAGCAACTACTATCAATAATGGTACCTCTATTTATATTATTTGATTCTAATTTTTCCTTCATACTTAATGAAGGAAATGATTTATTAGAGGAATTGTTATGATTTCCTGGCATGCTTTCACTGGGTGAAATGTTTGCTGGGTATTCTTCCTGTTTCTGTGTAGTCGTTAGCAAATAGATACTTAGATCATCTAGCTTCTGAAATACCTGGCATTTTGTGTTTGGTTTTTTGTTTTGTTTTGTTTGTTTGGGTTTTTTTTGTGTTTTGGTCCCACTGTCTGAAGAGTTAGGAGAAATTTTGTCTTGTTTTCAGAAACTTCCATACTTTATTTGCCCTGAACTCATGGGCATTCACCAAAGGATAAGACTTTTAGTTAGATGCATGAAATTTTGGAGGCTTTTTCTGAGCTGCTTCTGAATGTCAGGACATTTGCCCACTGCTAGCAGAATAGCACTGCATTTGCTTGATTACTGGTATTTTACAGGCAGATCCTAATACCTGTTAGGATTCATGGCTGGGTTATGATTAGGTGGATTATATATTTGAATTCATAGTTGCACCAGAAATATTAAGGGTTTTTTACTCATCTTTTACCTACATTTGTCTACATTACATAGTGTATATGTGTATCCAATAAAGCTAGAGAAATATAGATTAATATTTGAACACTTTCTGTTCAGTTGTTCCTTTAGGGAATATGGATTACAAATATATACTCATGCATGTACTGCCACTAGCACCAAAGGAGTAAGCATAAGGTTTGGAGCCTCTAATTCCATCAGTGGATTTCATATCAGCCAAACATATTGGCCAAAAGACCTTTCAAATCTATTAGTTTTGTGTTTAGCATAATTCAAAGCAATGCCACTGCCTCCCATATTGCCATATATTCCTAAAAGTTTCTGAGGAAGGTTCATTTCAAGGGTTATAATCCTAAAACCTAACATATTTAGGGTTGATTAATATTTTGCTATCAAATTAAAATAGGGCTTTTGAACCAAATGACAAAAAAATGTTCCTATACTTGTGAAAGTGGATATGGAGGCTTAGCTACTTGTTCACAAGTATTTGTCACAAAAGAACCACTATAATCTGAATTGCTTGATACAATATTTAAAAAAAAAAGAGTAATTTCACGTGTGCATCTATCATTGTAAGTCAAATGCGACTGGATTTTTTGGGGTGTGGTTTTTTTATTAGCAGGTATCCATTTGAGGTTTAACTCAAGCCTACTTTATAACGTGAAATTCTAGTAAAAGTTTTAAGAGTTAAAGAGCACCATCTTAACATTATAAAGTGTGCAAACCCTTCAGCTTGAAAAACCAATTTGCATTTTCCTAGGTCATATTTAAAAACAAAACCAAAAGAAAACAATGTCCCAAATAAAGGCAATTTAAGCCACTTCTTATATATATTTTTTAAAAAAGGTGAGTGGGGTTAACAGCCCATATTTGAAATTTTATTCTGATGGACCTGAAAATTGTTGCAGTGTAAACTCATTTTTAAAAAAATTGTTTATGTTAGAAATTCTGACACACTTGTAATTTATGTGGTGGTGGTAGGTGTTGCTTTAACCTGCTTTACATCGTACCATATATGAAATATGTTAGAAAACGGGATTTTTATCCACAGAGGTTCCAACAGATGATTATTTCTGTGAGGCTTAGTTGAATCTTTTCTTTGGGTAATGACTCTTCAACACAGGCACAAAGCTGCAGTTGCATCCTCTTTTTAGCGTTTACAGCTATTCAATTTTCAATGTCTAGATGTAAACTCATTCCACAGACTATTGCCATAGAGCTCAGGTAGCCCTGAAAATAGCGGTTATTCCTTCAGTTTGCATGGGTTGGAGAGTTTAGCTTTTATATCTTACATGTGGCTTAGAAATAATTATTTTTCCACCTTCAGGTTGATCTCTTCCTTTTCACTCTTTGCTTACTTGCTCTTTTCCAAGCACTGCAGTAAAGCAGAATCTTATAATAGAAAGAAAGAAAAAAAAAAAGGATACTTGAAACTAGTCAGATAGGCCAGGGTAGGCCTCCTGTAAGCATACACGTTGCACTGCATTGTAGGGCTCCCAAAGGCCCTGACTCGTCTGTCCGAGCAGGTGTGCAAGCACATGCTTCAAGATCATACATTTTTAAAGTAGAGGATAATTTGCATTTTATTGACATGGATCCATGGTACAGCACATTTTCTTACATGAAAATACTCTCTCAGCAGCGCTATCAGGGAATAATGGGAAAAATCATACTACTAGGCCCTTTATAAAACCCAGTGAAACTTTATTTTAAAATACTTTTCCTTCCTGAAATTATCTTAACCTGATCAATGAGGAAAGAGGCAGAAAACAATTCAGGGGCTTGTGTGATCCAATGTCAGTTGAAGTGAGTAAGTGCATATTCTCCTGAATAATGTCCACTGTAACTCCTGAGATCAAAGGTCAAGAAGATTTTTGTTCTTTATTTCATTCTAACAGGTTTTCTCTGAGAGAAAAAAGCTTGGTAGAAATATTTCTGGAGTCAGCTTGAGGCCATAGTTCTGACTGAATATACAATATGAATAGATAAAATGAAGTAAAATAAATGAAAGGCCGTTACCCATTTGGATTTTTTCACTTGCCCTTAGTATTAGTTATTTCCATCTAACTGTTTGAAGTGTAAACCACTGTCACTAATGAAGGTGATAGACTACCATCTTACATTTTCTACTGCTCTCTTTTCTTCTGATATGTAGATATTCATTAAAACAGTGATTTTAGAGATGTCCAGCAAGAAAAATCTTAAGTGTTTTTTACTTACAAAAATTTGTGAGTTCACACCATTTAATCACCCAAAGCTTATTTAGGTTTTTCTGTTTCTTACTTGAGTATATCTCAAATTTATAACCCATGAGCAAAACAGGTGGACTTGCATAACGATGTAAGCATAGCTAAAAAATCCCAAGCTCTCTGTGTACCTGTCTGATTTTATGTATATCTACAATTCTGATGTCAATGCATACTTTAAATGTCAGGAATTTGTATTGATGACTGCCTTAGGGCCTGAAGGTTGGAAGATTTATAGTATACAGTTAATCAATTTTATTTTCTTGGTAGTGTTAAATGAATTCAAAATAAATCTGTTTACAGGCTTTGTTTTTACATTACTGTATTTGAATTGGGCAATTTGTAGTCTGAACCCTTATAAAAATGTAATTTGAGCAGCATACATGTTACTATTGTCTCTACGGTTGGATTTAGTCCCATATGGAGTTCAGATTTGTAATAAATTTTTGTCTGCCGTGGTAAGGATAATATTGTTTGATCCACTTACTTTTATTATCACTGGATTCTCTGCAGGGATAAATCAACTGTTTAGCTTCTGTCTATCATTCTCTTTATAGCATAGAAATAACAACTTGAAAATTAATTTCCAGTCAGACCTGGGCCTGGTTGTTTAGCTTTGCCATTATTCTGGTATGCGGCTTCATAAATCATACATCACTACAAAAGTCTAACCACGGGCATCTCAGAAGGGGCATTTCTATGTACAGAAAAACTTCTTTAATATTAATTTCCTTTAACATAAACATAAAAGTTCTATATTCTTGATATCAGTATTTAACTTTTTTAGTGCTACAATAACATACTTATTCAGTTGTTCACAGGCTCTGACTGTGCATCTGTGTACTCACTTGCACGTTCCCCTCAGGCAAAGGCAACCTGACCTGGTAGAATTTGCTTCAGTCCGGGAAGGAAACTACGAGAACAAAGACCTGCCACCATGGCTGGAAGGCAGCTTTCAGGGAGTATCTGAAACACCCAGAAGAGCATTTCAAGAGCAGTGATGCACCTCAGTCCTTCAGAGACTGATGGCTAAACAATCCTTAAGAAATGTAGCTTCCATGATTAAATTCTGAATTTTCCTGTACCTTCTGCCCCACTAAGAATTTGTTGATTTTTTACATTAACGATAATGAAAATTTATCTCGATTTAAATTGTTCAGTGGAATACTGAATACCTGGAATACCAGGAATACCTGTCTTTCATCTGGGAGATATAATATTAAATATTAGAAAAGGTGAAGGTCTCTTGGGTGCTGTAAGCACTGGTCCGGAACAGCATTTGCTGACTTGAGAAAGCCAAAGTCTATGAAATAAAAAAACCAAAACACAAAAAACCCCCAAATAACCCAAACCAAAAAAACCCACTACACAAAACAACAGATGCTGGGAGAATTTAAAACCAGGAAGAATGAGAACAGGCTGGTATATGCAAGCAACCTGAGAAAAAAGTTGGGGACAGATGGAGATTCCTGGATGCTATGGCCCTGCAGCCAGATGGGACCCTGACACAAGGCTGTAACCATCCGGCAGGTTTATGCGAGGGTCCTGGGGGACCTATTTGTCCTCCCATGCTTTGGGGACCACAGGGTGGAGACTGCACCCCTGGTTGGCAGTGCCACTGGCTGCTCTGCTGGCCTGTGGCACTGGGGCCAGGTCCCTCCTGGTGGGAAGATGTGTGCATAAGCAAAGTTGGTGAAGGCTAGTGGAGCTGGGACAGGTGTGTTCATCTGTGGAGGTACCCCTGCATGGGGCTGCTGCCGCCTGCCTGGCAAATGTGATGGGGGAGTTAAGTTCTTTGGTGAACTGAAGCCAAGCATGGTGTCAGTGCTGGCCTGCCAGAGGTGGCAGCCACTGACATGATAATGTGGCAAGAGGATGGCTTCTCTGTCTAAGAAAAGAGGCAGGTGGAAAAATGTTAACAAAATTAAGCAGATGGGAGGAAAAGGATTATTCACCTCACTTTTAGAGAGTATTTTCACTAAAACTGCGGGGCGGGGCTCAAAATAGTTTTGTGGCTTTTGGCTCAAGGAACGTGGAAACTCATAGGCTGTATCAGACCTACTGTTGTTGTTCTAAGATTGACATCAGTGACTATGAAAAGCTTCAGAGGAAGGAGCAAGACAGCCAGCAGTGGGCAGACAGGAAGAGAAAATTAATCCCTGATCTCCATATGCACATTCAGTAGGAATAAGACCTGACACCTAACTAAAAAGAAGAGATATTAGATGTTGTAATCAAATTATTTTGTTATTGCGTGTGTGCGTGTGTATCTAGGTAGCTAACTTTTTTGCATTAAATACAATTTTTCTTGAATCTTTTTTTGATGGAAACAGAGAGACAAAATTAAGCTTTGGTGTACTTCCATTTATGTCAGTGAAATGGTAAAGCTTAATCTGTCTTCCAGTACACAGTTTTGAGAGAGGTAAATCTGGGGCTGATCCCTGCTATTCTCAAATTCCAGAGAAGATGTGAACCATCTGTATTTTAACATCAAAATTGCAGTGCAGAATCACCTGTAGTACAAGGCAGAGGAAGCCTAATTTCAAGGAGATCATGCCTGCTTTCCGAATGATTTTTGAAACTCTTTCCATTTAGCTGCTGGTGGATAGGAGAATTAAGAACATAAGAAAAGCCCTACTGGCCCAGGGAAATGGTCCATCTGCCCTTACTCAGTCTCTGGCGATGGCAAAAGGAGATCACAGTGGGGAGAGAGCAAAGGCCAGGCCACTTCTTCTTATCCATTCTTGTCATTTCCCTCAGCATCCAGAACTGCTTTATTAGAGTTATTAGAGTCTACATTCCTGCCTTGTCCTTTTAATATCCATTTCCAGATACATTATCCATGAATTTGTCTAATGTCTTTTTGAAGGTGCTAACATTCAAATATATTCTTCCACCTCCTCTGGCAATAAACTCCTGAACTACCCACTAAATAAAGAAGAAATTTCTTCTACCTGTTTGCTACCTACTTGTGGCGTTGGCTGTCCCTCAGTTCTTTTGTTGCAGGATTTGGTGAACAACAGCTAGGTATCCAGCTTATTCACAGCTTTCATGGTTACGTAAACCTCAGTCTTATGCTCCTGCGTGCTGCCCCTGAGCCTTTTCCTTTTCAAACATGAGATGATTTTGGACAGCTGTCAATGATGACACCAATACTCTTCTCCAGTTATAAGTTCAAGTTGAACAGTGTTCAGCTGAGTGAGTATACGTGGTTTAGACTATTTTCCCCTAATGTATTATTTTGCCTGTATCTATAACAAGATGTCTCTGCTGTCTTTTTGCTCTCTCACAGTTTTGTGGGATTTTCTGAACTTCCTTGTCAGCAGCACAGCATTTGACTACTCAGAAGAACTTAGTATCACCTGCAGACTTGGAAACTTCAATTCTCTCTTCCTTTTCCAGGTCATTGATGAAGATTTTAAATGAAAACACTTCCAGCAACTAATAGGCTAGGATCAAACTTTTTAATGTACTCTTTTCTCAACTCCAAGACTCCTGCTTGGTTGCTTTCATAGTTGCATGGCTTCAAAAGAAAGTGCAGAGCACAATCTTTTCCATAGTTTGGCCTGAGGCTGATAGGCAATAAGGCTGTGTAGGTCCCAGGTCACTTAATTCTTGGGTGAATCTTTTCTGCAAAAAGGTCAATACTGGTAGCACTGCACTATGCCTTGATTGGTTAGGTACTCCTTGTGAGAAGGCATTAGACGTATCCCCATTAGACATATCATGAAAGTGATATATGTCTCACTAAATTAACTCTAGGGACAGACAATTTTCCCTGCACATGTCAGGTCAGAGTAGGGAACAACCTAAGTGAAGCAAATTGGTTATAGACATCCAGGAGGCTTATGTCATTTGCTGTCTTCATAGGGCATGTAGGTGTTCGGTGAAATCATGTTAAGTACTAGGCTAAGGACTGCAGTGGGGCTGGAGTGTGGCAAAATGGTTTGCTCTGCCTAGAAGAGCTCTTCTGGTCATTTGATCCCAGATGAAAAGCATCACTTCTTGGACCAGTTCACTGCAAGTTTATCTCCAAAATACATGATGGTGATGTGAAAATTAACTTATTGTCTAAATTAATCACAGGGTGGTAATTATAATTATCAGATCACTGCACATATGAACTCATTCTGTCTTGTTTATCATTAAATATTGTTTGGCTCTGGTGTGCATTATGTTCTCTTGCCCCTTTCAAATACTCCTTCTTTGTCTTGATCTGGAAGGAAATTGATGAGTGATTTATTTATTTTCAAAGGGACTTCAAAACATTCTTATCACATCTAACTGTGATTTATCAACACCGAGTATGCCAGAGCATTAGTGTTGCTGAAACTATAATGGTTTAAGGGTAGAAGTGAGAAAAGTTTTTCATGGAAGACACCTTTTGTTAGAATATTGAATCTCAACAGAATAAAGCAAGCATTCTTTTGTGTATCATGAATTGCACACTGGCAAGCTGACATTTGCCTAGAGATAGATGGTGGGTCTCAAAACCTCCTTTTTTTTGGGGGGGTGGGGGAGGAGGGAGTGGTTCCCAGCTATACTGCTTCTCTACTAAAAAGTTATTCTGTTCCTATGAAAAAAGGTGTCTTCTTTAAGACACTAAAATCTTCTGTGGGAAATGTTCTTTAGAAGTAGACATTGCACTCAAGTTTCAGTCAGTTCAGACAGCATGAACACTGTTTTGTGTTTGAAAAAGGCATGGTTTTACATACTTAATATATACATATTGACTCTCAGTTTCTACCTACCCCAGAAAAAGATGTATGCATAATGGTGATATTGCTGCTAAAATTTTGCTGTGGTGGAATAAAGATGTTGAAAGGCAGGTAAAGGAGACAGGACGGGAAGGACAATATAGAAGAATAGGAGTTGGTGACTGTTTTTGTAGAGGACTGGCACCTAGAAGAATGGGGCTCTGGACACAGGCATTTGATGTATAATGATTATAATCACTATTACTGCTATCAGAATACCCAAGAGGCTGCAGTATATGAGACCCTTGAACACAGAAGTCCAAATACCTGAAACCTAAACAAAAGGTGACAGACAATAGGTAGATACAAGGGAACATCAGAAAACTCACAAAACAGTCAAAAGGCAAGGACATCCCTGCACAGACAATGTAACAGGTGTCAGGGTTGGTGTTTGGTTTGGTGTTTTTTCTAAACCCATAATAAAGATTTGTATAAGGAAATTTAGTGTCTTTAAGGAGGTTGGATATTACTGTGAAGGTAGTCTCTAATGGGATGGGTCACTGGGAATAAGCACAAAAATGCTTGCTGGTGCCATCACTAGCAGTTATAGAAAGAAGATTGGTGTTACAAGACACAAAGTGTAAGTGATAGGTTCTGTTGCTCTGAACAGTTTTCAAAGCACAGTCAAACGCTGGATATTTGATGATTTGGTCAGGGTTATTTCAGACAATGCCTGAGAGATGAGTAGAGCTTCTGAGAGATTTTTACTTCTATGGATAGATGAGGAAGTCCCCACTTGGATGTCACATGTTGGGCATAAAGCATTTGCAATGTTTAGATATAGCTCAAAAGTGATCACCTATAGTAAGGACCAGATTCTGAGTGAAGGGTGATGCCACAGCTGTGGAGGAGGTTTGGCTAAGGTGTAAGAAAGGGTGCAGGATGAAGGTGTAGAGAACGTTCTTTGAATTTGCCAGGAGCTCTTCTAGACCTCCTAGTATACAGCTGTGCAAACAACTGATTTTTCGGTTAGGTGTATAAACCCAAACACACTCAACATGTAATTTCCGCTGATCCAGAATGAAAAAGTTTCCAATTACTTTATAAAACAGAGACCCTCAACACTTTTGTTTCAGCTTAACAAAACATTCTCTTTGGCTGAAATGAAATTGCTCATTTGGCTTTTTTTTTTCTTGTGAAAATATTTAAAAATCAAACATAACAGCATGTGGTCTCAATACACTACTTGGAAACAAACAATAAAACCTTTCTTACCCTCATTCATATCTTATTACCAAATTAGATATGAATTTGTAAAGAGTTTCAGTGGTCACAAAATTGCTGATTTCAGTGAACGAGCTACTTGGGGAAAACAAACATTCACCCGGTTCCTATTATAACACTGGACTGCCAGGGTATGAGCCTGCTCCAGTGGCTTGGTGTGGGCTGGCCTTCTGTCAAACCTGCGGTAGCTATTCCCACACTGGTGGGATGATGAATGTAGATGAATGATTGTGATGCATGGTTCGTTCTATGTGTTTAGATAGGGTGAATAAGCCGTAGACCATCCACTATAGTAATGCACAGACAAGCCCTCAATGAGCTCAGTTTTCTGTTTGTTTCAAGGTTACAAAGCCTTCTCTCTTGTCAGGTGGTCATTTCCCAATACGACTGTTCTGCAAAGACTTGGGAATGGTTTCCAAGTATCATGAAAAGTGTCCTTTAGATATTGTCTGGAAGCAAATCAATTACACAAACTGTGTGGCGGACTAGTTTACCTTTTAAACAACATTATCAACCTCAAGCCAGTGTCATGCAGTTACTGGTTTGGACTCTACTAATTCTGATTTACTCCTTACTGTTTTAAATGAATAAGTTTGCTTGCAGAATAGGTGCTATTTAGTGTAAGGAGAGTGCCAGACCCTGGTCCTTGAAATAAGAAGTGTTTATATTGTTGGGAAGTGATGTAATGGCAGCTTGAATTATGTTTATTAGCATGTGAAAAGCTTTAGCAATATATCTGTCTGTTTTCTATTACAGATTTGTATGCAATAACAAAAAATGTCCATGGATAACAAACTGGAAAATGTATGCATATGTGGCTGGCTGTAAATGTTGGGGGGTTTTGGGGGG
Organism: Fregata magnificens; assembly: GCA_013389945.1. Lineage (NCBI taxonomy): Eukaryota > Metazoa > Chordata > Aves > Suliformes > Fregatidae > Fregata > Fregata magnificens. The sequence goes on along the minus strand of WAAD01041327.1, from coordinate 132,538 downwards.
GGGGTGCAGTTTGGTGGCAGGTTGTTGTTGGGTTGTTTTTTCAAATATTTTCCAGTGACAGAACAAGTTTTATGAAGGTGCTGTATAGAGACAATATAGTAAATACTTTTTTTAATAAGATAATAAAAATAAAACCTAACATGAATGTAACCCTCCATTTTCTGCATGTGTTGGGAAGTATGGGTACCTGCCTGCATTTAAATTCTGATACAGCACAATTTCTTATTTGTTTATTTATATTACTGAAGGACATGGGAGCTCCACTGGGTAATTACAGACCTCTTTCACTGGATGATTAATAGGTGCATAGGGTGTTTTTTATTCATGGAGTTAGCATTTTATATCTGTTTCACTAAAAGTCAAGCCAAGATGTCTGATGCCTTTCTGAATCTAGGCCTTACTACGTTAGAAGACAAACATACCATAGATGAAAGGCACTGTGTACTTACAAGTTATTTACACATTCATGTATAGTTTTATAATGTTCTTTTACTGATTTTAAAAACAAAACCAATCCCCAATAGGGTAAGTATTTGAACATTATGAGTGCTGCTTTTTTTTTCTGTATTTCCCACAACTTTTTGTGGTGTTTGGGTGTTTTTTGTGTCATTTTTGTGTTTGTTTGTTTTGAGATAAACAATATATTAATTTATAAATTCTTATCTTTGATTGTAAACATGGTATAGCATGAAAGCACATATTGTGGCTTTATGTCTCAGCAGTTGTCTAGTTCTCATACCATAATGATCTTGGAAAAATCAAATATTTTAAAGCAGGAAAATGCATCAAACAAAATCAAATGTTGAAGGGAGGTGTTCCACTAAAATGATTGGAATGCTGTTGAAACTAAAGACCTACTTTATAGGTGATAGAACATGAATGATTATGAGGTTTAAGCAATTCAATTTAAATTTGAGGGCAGGAGTAAAATAATGTATTAATGTTCACAGCCAATTTAAAATAAATTGAAGCTTCAGGACATTTTCTAAAGAATCTTTGGGTTTAGTACAGCTTGTAACAGGCAAAGATCCATGTAGTGTGTGAAAGGTGATGGTAAGATCTGGCCGATGATATAGGAGTGAGAGAGAGAGATATATAAAAAAATAAAAATGGCTCCTACTTCTTTTATAGAAGCCCCAGAGAAAGACTTTTGGAAAGAAATTTTCTTGCCAGACATTCAGCCAGGAAAAGAGTTTATAAAATAATTGTTTTCTGAGATTGCTTTTTTTCATTTACAGTAATAGATGATTCATAAGTAGTGTGGGCTGGAAAATAATGGATGTGCATCAAAGTCAATGTTTGGGGAAGCTGGATGGAACCATTTAACTAGAATTTAGATCTGTGATGATTACATGGAATGTAATTAGAGTTGGGGGTTATAATTCATCTGTAAATGCAGTCAACAGAAATTACTGCTTGTAAAAGTAAAGATATGTCCAGGTTCCACAGTGTAACAAGGGCAATGACAATCTTCATCTCAGAGACTTACCAACCTTTGGCAATGACGTGAGAAGTTATTTGATAAGACATATAAGCAAAAAAACCCTCACCAAAACCCCAATAATTCAGAACCTCCGAAAGTTTTTCCAAATGGTACAAAAGCTGCTGTTAATAATGGTAAGACTGTAGGGAGCAAAAGAGGAAAGAAGGTTCACAAATGAATAGATGAAGTGGCCAGAGTAGCAGGGAGGGGGACAAAGCCTCTGAGGAACCATTTATTGGTTGGAGGGGTCCACGTGGCACTGCTGTAGCGCTCGCCAACCCTACAACCTGGCCATTCGCCTGCTGAGCCCCAATGGAGTTTTTTTCCTCGTTGCTCAAAACATCTGTGGAAATATCCTTAGTCAGGATGTGATGAATCAGTGAAGCATTAACTGCAGGATCGTAATGGAATCATGTCTGATTGTTTTGTGATTGCAGCTTTCCCACTGGTTTATATTTGGACTTCATTCACAATTAGCTTATTGCCATCTGGAATTTCTTTGTGTCCTTGAAAAGTAAGGGAAAATTGCCTCCTTCAACAGTACTGGAATGCATGTAGAAGACCTAAGAAGGAAACTTTGCCTTATATTACATATCTCCTAGACAATTTTCTGATTTGTTCTAATGATTTCTCTCTATAGGTTAAATGTGAGGATTATTTTGTCAGTTCTCAATACCATTCTGAAGTAATTACAGCTGCAACTTTCAGGAATGATTCTTTACAACTGGGCAGTCATGTTCCCATGGAAATCCACAAGATATAGAATCTGTTCTGGTCTTCAGTTCAAGAATAAATAGATTTGTTCTGTAGTTAACTGTAAAGCTCCCAGCTTTTGATGAGGAAAAAGTGTGTGCAGAGGCTGAGATTCCATTAGTGGTAAAAGAGATGCACTACACTGAATTCAGCAGAGCTACAACTTCGTTAATGTCTGTTAAAGTCTTAATGTGTACACTGGTAGAGGTAGCTTGTGACAGTGCATCCGATGTCACCATGAAATATTCCTGGGATCATTTGGAGAAGTGAAAAATCTCTGCAGTTCTCTGTACAAAGCAGGCATGGGAGGAATCATCTTGTTTACATGACATGTTGTCTTTATTATCAGGCTGTATATGACAAGGAAATAACAGTGCATGTAAGGACTTTGCAGAACTTCATGAAAGTTTGATATCTAAATTTTCTTTTTTTTCCTGTTTTTTGACTCTAGTCCACGGTCACCTCTAAAGGATGAATTGCTGCCTCTGAAGACCAGTGTCTCAGATGGCAAGGATCATCTTTTCAAAGTTCCTATGTCTTTCCACTGGCTGCCAAAGCAATCTTGGTGACTCATTTGAAAACACACTTTACAGGCAGGCATGGAACTTGCCCATCATGTTCTGCCTGGTAGGAAACAGATCTGTATCCAGAAATCAACCTTTGCTAAACTGATTCACTATGTAACAATCTTCATCTGCTAATTATAAAATGATGGGAACAGTTTTGCAGATCACTCACTGATTCTAATGTATGAATCTTGCACAGCAATGACCTCCTCCCTGTTTATTTAGGGTATAACAAAAGTGTGAGATGCTTGTAAAAATTGGCATCAACTTGCTCTAAAAGTAATGGAGAATTAATCCAGCTCCTCAGCATACAACTTTCAGCTGCATTATTATTACATGAAAAGCTCAAAACCCCCATCAGATTCCAAATAAACCGAAATTATGCTTTCACAATTACCCACAGTGTTTGTTAATGATGAAGCAGGCAGTAAAATGCCTGGGAAATCGTATTGACACTGATGAAATGACTTAACTGAGCTTGACTAGCAGTCATGTTGGTTTTGCTTGGACTAGCGGTTTGTCCCTCAGACCTGAAGAGATATGATCTGGCAGGAAAAGAAATAAATGCTGCAGTAACTCTCAGAATTAGCAATCCTCAGAAAGGATTCACTTTTGTGAGAGTGTTGATGTAGTGTCTGTATGAAACATTGGACCATGCAGAGAAGCACCTTCTAAAAACTGCTGGTTCTGTGAAAAAGTCAAAGGATACTTCCATGTATTGAAAATTATCCTGAAGATCAAAGTTGTTGTTGTGCACTGCAGAAACAGGTGAGAAATGGTCCTAGAGAAGTCAACAGAACAAAACAGGACATCCTGGCCCAGTCATTGAACTTCCCCAGAAATGATAGCAGATGAAGATGTCACCTCAGTATGAGAGACCTGTAGTAAAAAGCCTGATTTCTGAACTCACTTGGAACCTCGGATGTTCCACCCTGTAAAACTTCTCAGTGATATTATGTTTCTACGTGAACAGTTCCTGAAAAAGAAAGAAAAAAGCTCCAACTAGCAGAAATTCAAAAGCAGTGGCATAGCTTTATAATGGGAAAATTAACTGTTAGAGATTAGGAAGGACACATGGTAATGTTGTGAAAAAATGAAATTTTCTCTATTGAAAGATTTTTATGCCAGTCTCTCAACATGTGGTAAGATGCCATTCTCACATCTAGAGAAACAGGGAAATGGAAGAAAGCATTTTCCATCTCTTGAGTCCCTTTTTTGACCTCCTTGCCAAAGGAAAGTAGTAAGAAAGGTCACTTCCATACAGAGCCCTGCTCAGCCCAGCAGAACTACGTATTCCAATGATGTCTTCCTTGTGCAGAATGAAGAAGCCCTTCCTCCCACCTGGGAGTCTGCCTGGCCAGAAACTGGCATCCCAACTTCACTGAATCTGTGGCAAAATTTGTGGTGGCATCTGTGTATCAAAAGTTTCACCCTAAGTAGATATCTTTAAGCATTAAATGCCTAACTGGAATGACATAAAAACCCCAGTTCAAATACATTCAAAAGTAATTGAAAGAAACATTAAATCATGGTCTTAAGGACATGCACCATGCATAAAACAGAAAAAAAAAGTTGCAACATCTTCCTTGAGAAACGTGAAACTACTGCTGAAGTTGGGATTGTTATTTAAGTAATTGACAATGTGGGCTATTAATGGAATGAAATGTGAAACACCCAGGAGTGTTATGAACTACACGGAATATAGAATTGACTTGTGCTATGATACAGCTTCTCTTTCTCTCAATTTATTCGATAACAGGTACTCACAAAGTAGAATATAATTTACTGAATGGATGGAATCCTGAATTCTGCATTTTTGGCTCTACAGAAAAGTTGGCTTTTTGATAAAACTTCTGAAAAGCTCAGGATTTGTTTAACTTGGGTTCTTAATGACCCTACAACTCTGGCATCAAAAGCAAACCGGTGTTGTCATAAAGAGGGAAGATGGAAAATCGGAGAAAGCTTACTTTTCCATAATGGAAGATCTGAAAAGAAGTTAGTACTCAAATACAAATTAGTAGTTTTATTGTACTGCAAACATCTGTGTCCTGAAACCACTTTTTCATGCAGCCAGTGGAAATGAACACTTCCCATGTGTGCTGGCCTAACACTAGAGAAATGTTTAGAGCTGTTGGAGAACGCTGGGATGAAACACTTTCCTTTGGAAAATGGCAAGCTGTTGAAACAGAGGCTTTTTAAGAATGGGTTGCTTTCAAAAACCTTTTGATTTTTGAAAGAAAAGTATTGACACTGCCAAAAAAATTTTGGCTTAACTTTATTTTAATACAAAGATTCCATTTTTAGTTCAAACCAATTTCTCACTCCCGTAAATTAATTAATGTGTCACAGTAATTAATTAACTTCAGATACAACTATGTCAACATTATCTAAACAATCTGTTCAATGTGCTATTGCTAGAGGATGATGCCACAGCAGAACAGAAGAAATATCATTTACGTATTTTAACGGAATATTCTAGACCATGGACTATCTAATTTCAGTGTAAAAAAATTGTATCTGCAAAAATGATACATAAATATTAATAGTATTTTATAATGTAAACGCTTCATAGCAGGAATTATATCTAGTATAACATAAACACAACTGAACACAAACAAAGTAAAGCTCAAGTAAATCAAATAATATAATTAATGTTACATTATGATTTTTGCTGAGAGCCAGCATCTTGCATCTTTCACATTTCCCACTTCCCACACAGCAAGAATACATACTTTCCAAGCATCAGCATGTGCTTGACTTGGTCATTTGAGGACCAAGTGCGCTGCATGTCTGTGTACAAATTGTCTGTTCACCCAAGGCATCATTTTCTGAATCAACAGTCTAAAATCTGTTCAAAGAAATTATGTTTCAATAGGGATATACATGACTACTTGGGAGTATGCTGGAAAGAGGGAGGAAAAAAAAATAAGAGTGTTTCTTCATTTACATTTGGCAAATACAGAAGATTGGTAAGTAGATTAGACTGAGGAAAACTAAATTAGATTTTCCTGATCATCTCTCATTTTATTCCAGTTCAAAATTTGATAGCTAGCCAGCAGGCAAAGTTTCAGATTGTTTAAGTTGTTTGGAAACCATTTTAATGTGTCCCAGTTTACTGAGCCCTGAGATGCTCATTTTCAATTGCTATTGTATACAAACTGTTAGGGTGTTTCTTTTGCTAAATCTGAAATACACTAGGGACCTTTCTCATGCTGGAAAAACTTAATCAGAAGAGAGAAAAAAAGCTCAAATTAATAAACACACCATGTCAAACAGTATTTGCTCTGTATGCATTTAACCAAAAATGAAATTTAAGCAGTCCTGTGGGCTCACAGAAGACTAAGGTTTCCTAGGATAAGGGTTCTTGGAGCAGCAGGTGCAAACCACTGTGAGCACAAAGGAATTGCCAAGGCAAGAGAGTGTGTCTCATGCTGGACTTGAGGAAACGTGTCATATGGTGATACTTAAAAAGCAGAATGAACTGCTGTTAACTAAACCTCTCAGCAGTTAGTAAAAAAAAAAAAAAACCTGCCACATAATTTTTGAGTTTGGGGATTTTTTAATCATATGAGAAAGAAAAAATTCCACAGTCTTAAGTCAAAGAGCTTGGACAGCCCTTAGGTTCTGTGGAGGAAGGTGCTAATTTAGTACTAGAAGAGAAATGTGACAACTGGAAATCTGACATATTGTGGAATATTCTCAAGGGGATGTGTTTAAATTAACAGATCCAAATTCCACTAAAGTAAGTAGAAGTTAGGCACATAGGTGTCTGTGTGTTCAGGATTACCCTACAGTGCAATCCCTGAGTGTTTTCATACTCATAGCCTCAATTCTCCCAGGTCCTGTGTCAATGGGTTGGTCTGCTGCAACTCACATAAATCAGACTAAGCATTCACAAGCTTCTGCTGAAGACATGTCTTATATATCTTATGCATTCCTCCACTGATACATGCTACACATCTATTTATAAATAAAAGTAAAAAGGATTGTGTAGCTTTTAAACTAAAAGATTCTCTGTAAATCCTGAAGTCTTGATTTATTACCAAACAACTAGGATTATTACTGATATCCTTCCTTTTCCTTCCTTCCTTCCTTCCTTCCTGGCTGTTAGCAAATGGATCTCAGATGTCTTGTTGACTGCAATGCTATTGCATGGATAACTGGATGAGTGGAAAAGGTTTTACATTAGTTCAGGTCCTTTCTCTTTGTTCTCGTTCTTACTTCATTATTATTAGCTTTCATAGTTGGGTTTTTTTCTTTATTTTCTTACATAGTGGAGTTTGCTGTATATTTTTGTCTGTAATAGATTTCACTATCGTATAGTTCCAATCTTTTTAAATTTTATTCTCTGATTATTTTTACTTCACCCTAACTGGTGAAACTGAAATTGACAAGGGAAAAAAGTGTTAACCATTCCCCTTCCCTTTTTTCTCCCTGTAAATTACCCTGGGGTGCAGAGGGAATGGCAAGACCTGATTATGCTTTTTTATGTGTTTTTTTTTTTTTTTTTTTTCAGGGGCCATTACAAACAGAAGACGACAACTGCTCAAGTTAGTATTTTTAGAGTGGCTAATCAGTCAAATCCAAAAGATAGTTGATGTTATGTCCTTGTGCAAGGATCGCACATATCAATCTCGCAGAGGTTTTGCTGGGGGGTTTCATTAACCTCACGAATTGCGTTCTGTGTGGGTAACTAAAAATTCATCCAACTTTAAAAAAATTATATTGCCTTTGGAAAGCGATGGTAGCAACAACTACAGATTTTGAAAAGTGTCTGATGCGCTTAAGCATTGAATTCTGGATTACAGTTTTGTGCCAAATGCAGTGTTTGCTATGTTAGCCTATTTTATGAACTTAAAAGGATTCTCAAAGCTATTAAATGAGGCAACTAAACAAATTTGCATTGTCTTTTGCTGATTGGATTTAAGATTTCTCTTGCTTTTCTGCTTGAGAAAATGCAATACCATTTTATGTAGCATCTGCTTTAAATCAAATGTATCTTTTAGCCCCTTTTTCACAATTCCTATATATACATTTTCCTTTATAACAAACAAACACAGTGTTCTGAAGCTCTGAAAGCCCACAGCTGTTTGTATTACATGGAGAAAGTATGCCTATTCTTGCTCGTACAGGAAAAAAATTGAGTTAGGTTCAAAGTGTTGATAAATGTAAAAATGGTAGTATTCCAAGGTATTGTGGTTATGACAGAGACAGCTTGTTAAACATAACAAAGCACACCACAGATGACAGCTGAATGAAGCCGGATGCTTAGGAATTGATTGTGGTGGGAAACGTGCTTTCTTTACTTGAAATTTAACTACATCAGTACATACCCCACCCAAATATTTGTTTTCTAAAACTTGGTGTAGTGATGCATAGGGACAAAAGCTAAAGAACCTCATCTGTTCCGAAATTCTGCAGAACAATTAAACAAGATGTCATTCAGATTCAGCTGCTGTGACAAGGAAGAGAACAAAATGTGAACCACGTGCAAAATATCATTCCCCTTCTGTGAACAGCATCGGAATATTTTTTTGGCTTGCGGGCTGAACAAGTGACATGGTTAGCTGAGTGACACTTCATTTCCAGTTAATTCCTGGCATCTGACTCCAAGCAGCCTTTGTACAGCTGCACTGACTGACATAAGCTCTACTGTGGGATAAGGTGCTGGTAGAGCAGTGCTTTGGAGAATCCTATAAAAACCTTGCCTTCCAAGCTAGAGGAGAGATTAAGCTTTTTTTTTTTCTATTTTTTTTTTCTGATTTTTTTTTTCTTACTTCTTTTTTATTTTTTTTTTCTTTTTTTCTTTTAAGCCCCAAGGGCTCATTTCTGATCTCATTAAAATCAATGGGAATTTTAACATTAAATTCAACAATGTCAGTATTTAGTTCTCAAACGACAATTCGTACAGTCGTGGGGCTTTTCATGTGCTGCACTGGGAAGCAGCATTTGGAAAACCAAACACTCCTTTGGTTTTAACCAGTCTCTGAACACTTTAAATACAATGAGGTAAAGGAAAGCTTTGAGATTCATGTGGATGACTGAAGCAGTGGTTAGGATGTGAGGATAGGCAGCACCACCCATCCATCTCTTCTTCAGGGACCCCATTTTGATTTGGTAGCTTCAGGCAGAGGCATTAGTATGCGCCAGACAGCGACTGCCCAGCAATGCTGTACAGATGACAGAAACCACCACGCAGAGGTCTCTGTAACTCTGTCCAGGTAAGCATTAAAGTATTGCCTGAAATCACCGAACATGGACATTGATTTACGGACAGTTCTGGAGATGTATGCAGGAACTCTGTAAAGCAATCTCATTTGAGCTCTATGGCTCCGTTCAAATAGTAAGGTTTTACATAGTTATATCATCTTTAAAAGCCACTCCCTTATAAAATGTTTGAGGACTGTTTGGTAAATTACCTGACATCTCTAACTTTGTGTTGCCTATCAATCACAGCAATTGTTGTCACTCCAGATGTAAATTAAGAAAGTGAATTTATTTGTATAGTGTTTAAATAGGCAAGGAAGAGAGACATTTCTAGAGGCATGGACAAAGTTAGTGTTCAGAACATTTCAGCCGGATATCAAGTAACTGGAATAGCCACTTACATCATGGCATCACAACATCATTAAAAGAAATGTTCACCAGCTGACACGATGCCAAAGCAAATGGCAGAGTTTCTATCTGCATCTAAAATCTTCCTTTCCCTCTGATATTTAGCAAGATACCACATTTTCCATGGATCCTAGCAAGATGAGCACCAACTATCTGTAACTCCTGAAATGCACTGAAAAACTGACAAATAAAATCAATAGCTGCTGCCAATGTAATGACAGTCATTAATTATGGCTCCTACCATAGCTGCATTCATGGTTTTTGAGTAAAGTTTATCAACACACACAAAGTGAAAGCAGGAGATTTTTGCAAAGCCACAAAAGATGTAGTGTTTGCAAAACTTTTGCAAACGAAACTAAGCAAGGTGTACCCCTGAGGTAATGAAAAAGGTATCTAAGTGACTTTCTTTCATGTTTTTTAAAATTAAAATAAAAAAAGAAAACTCTCAAGCAGTGTCAGAGTGAACTCTCTTCTGACATGTTCTTAGGGATACGACCAAAAGAACACCTTAGGAAACATGACAAGCATATATGAGATATATTTAGCTATATCAACTGATTGGCCTTTTAGTTCCAGAACTTAGATTCTGGGAGAACAAGAGAGGTCTCATTTCTCCAAATTACTCACCTAACAATAGTTGCCCATCTGTTCTACGTTGACATGTAGGACCAAGGGCATCCTATTTTGGCTTTTGGGAAATAGTTTGGACATTTCTTTCCATGAGTGGTTGCTGGACCACAAGGACCTGATGGAGGGAGCGGGCTGCTTGATGGGGAGAATGTCCCATTCCATGCGTGAGTGGCTATATGGGGTGACCCTAAAGAAGGCAGCTTCTTTTCCTCTTGGCTAGTATATGACATATGTAATTGGAGGTCTTAAGAAGAGTAGAAGAAGGGGGGATTACTTGAAAATTACCATTATTCTGCTAGAACTGTAATAAGATAACAGTGTTATGTGATAAATTTTACTGACTTGCAGGATCTATTCTTTTTATATGTCATATGCTATTAACTGTTATTGTCCTATTAGCTTGTGGAAGACAGAGGTCTTGTCTTAGATGAAAAATGAGGGCATCAGGAAACAATTGATTGTGCCCTGAGCACTTCATCACTATTGTAGCCTTTGAACACAAATCTCAAGAAATTCAGGCACGGGAATAACAGTATTTATTTACAGGGTCTCTTTTCAGTCTCCTCTCCTCCAAGATGACAGTGAAAACAGCAACTTTTGTTCTTGAATGGGGAGCATTTTTCGTGTTCAAACAACAGGTAGTTAGGCAATATCTGGAGGCATTATATCTGCAGAACACCAAGAATATGAATAACTATGTTATTTTTCTGTGTTTTATACTGAATGGGTAGTTACAATTAAAAATTCACAGCATGAAGTTGTCTCCAAGCAATTAGATTAATAATTTCTCCAACAGGGGCAAATTTTCAGTTATGGTTGCAGCTAAGCTGAATATTTTTGCAGAAGTCAGATCTCTTTCAGTTTTCTGAATAAAAGTCAATATTTTGAAAGAAATATTCTACTGAATTGTATACTCTAATTTTTGTCAGCATTTATGGGAGGAAATAGCTGCTTATCGCCCAGCTAAGGTTAAACCATACATATGTAGCAATGAAATTACACTTTAAGCTCTATAAAAATAATTACATGTTCAAATGGTGACGTCATGATCTCTCCTGTGATACATTCAGTGGAAATATTGGCCCCTGACAAAGAAATCCCCTCTGTCTCTCATGGGAAAACTCCCAAACACACAGCTGTTTTCTGAGAATCAAATGCAAACCACACAACTGATATTTGTATATTGCATTTGATTCTGTTTTTTTTCTCCCAGCTGCTGACAGCTTAATAACACTTGAAAATAGCCAAAGACTTCATAATTCCTGGAGAAGAATGGGATGTATTGTTTAGTCCTTTTCTGAAAGAGCTTCAGGACAGCTCTGCCTAAAAGGGTGGGCTTCATTATTTGTTAGCTTGCTTTGTTCTTTTAAAAGAACGTTTTTCCTGGACAGATTAACCTTCTTCCCTCCCATGCTCCCTGTCCATTCTAATTAAATCGGATCATCAGTAAAGTATAGGGGACAGATGACAGGACCATGGTTGTTGCACGTAGTGAAGAGGGCACTTGCTGGAAGATGGGGCCATGCCTTTTGACCTGTTTTGCTGGCTGCTTATGCTTCCCTGCACACACACTCCTGGCATGAGAGATCAGAATGGCAATGTCTTCCCTCACAATGATAAAAAAATCCTCACCATCTCTTGTTTATTTTTTGATTCTTTATCAAGCTCCACTAACTTGGGGATCTATTCAGGCACTGCTGCACAAGGGAGAATTAAACAGCCTTACCATATCAAAGACACTATCCAGCTCTTTTAGTTTAACATTTCCTGTGTGGCCTTCTCCAGCCTGTGACTTTAGCCAGCTGTGTGAGCAGTGAGGTATTGCAGTCCTCACTGCTGGTTACATGTGGGTGATGGGAACTGACCCCGTAATGGCTGGGTTTGAGTTCCCGCCCTCAGTGCTAACAATTAACATCCCATACAGCCGCCAGCCACTCATAACAGCGCAGCAGAACTGTAGTAACAGAGCTAGGACCTGGGTTTTACTCAACCGAGCAGGATCTGCCTTGGTGTGGGCTGAGGTTACACAGAGCACATCATGCTCATGACGCTCTTGCCCTGAGCCCGGAGGAGAACATCTCTCCAGACTTTATATTGTATAGAAGATTTGTGCCTAAAAGCTCATACCAGCTTTATTTGAGACAACAGCAGCAGGCAGCAAGTATCGAAAGCTGTGGCCAAAGCAGGAATCAACTGTTGAGTGTGACAGAATTTATAAGGTAGTAAAACCTTTGATAGAGCAATGTACAGCAACATGAATGACTTGCTTTGGAGACAATCCATTGTTGTAACAAATAATGAATCACCTGTCACAGGCAAAATAAAACTAAAGAGTATTTATATTTCCCATCTCTAAAACTTCTCTGCTTCCTATTAATTAGCAAGTGAAATGCACTACTTGTACATGGAATATACTAGTATAAAACCACAATGAACTTATGTGTGCTCTTTTTGTTTCTAATAGGCATCCTGGTGCCTATTAGTGCTTTATGCCACTGTCTATAGTTAACTCCAGCATCCAAAAATCTCGAGTGCATATTCATAATGTTAACTTAAAAATTAAGCTGCCCCCAAAAAAGCAGAAATAATAATAATATTGTGGCAGTCGTGTAAGGGTATTTCTTGAATTTCTCTTCTTTTCTATTATTATAATATGAAAGCAAAGCTGAGCAAGCATAATCCCCAGCCAAAAAACTCAAAAAACTGTATACATCCAAAATGCATGTGGCACACTATATATTCCTTCCTTTGGGAAGAAGATAGAAGAATGCACACTTTTGGCATGGTTGATGTTAACTCATTTAGCTACCTAAAAGTGAATTATGCCCTGGTCATCAAGCCTCACTGGTTACTGAAAGGGGTCGTAGAAAAACAGCTTAGGCTTGACACTGTGCTTTTCGATAACCATATTTAGGGGACATGAATCCCAGTTAAGGTAATGTGATAATCTAACAAGCACTGTACAAGGACCTCAATGAGACACAATGGAATTGCTGGCATACTCAGATATTTAAGTTATTCTGGCAATGTCTGTATTCATTCATTCCTAGTAGAGGTTCAAATTCTCTTCAAAAGCTGTTACTTTCAGAGAAATGCAAAACACTACAATATATTTGCTATGATCACCATAGCTTTTTGGAGCAGGGAACCTCAATATGACCCCAATATTATTTGAGACAAACTTGCTCAACCTCTTATAACTCAGTCCTTGCACAGTTTATTTTTGTCTTTTTTTTTAAGTGTTACTGTACTTTCCATAAATGTCTCTAGGACACAACAACAAGGATCAATGGTGACTACTAGGGTTTGCTGAGAAAGCTGAGAATGTAATGTCCAGAATATAATTTTTAGCCATCTGTTCCAGGTTTGTAACAGAAAAATGTCCACTTATGCAAAGGGAGGGAATATAATTATGGAAAAGATTGAAGTCAGCAAGACCTTGGCCTCTGTAATGACTTGCTATAACGAAATCTGCATTGCATTTGCAGGGTACCTTATATCTGTAAAGGGTGTAGGGTTGGATAGTCACAGTAGGCTCTTGAGAGAGCACAAGGGATGGCCTATTTCACATCAGTTCCCTAATGTAAGTCTGTTGCCTTCAAAAAATTGGAAGTCCAGGGAGGGCTAGTAGAAGCTGGGAGTCTGACTTTAGAATTGCAATGGAAGTAGTCCCAGCTATAAATATGTAACTGGTCAGCTGGCCTGCAGGTTCAGAAGTGGGTGAATGGGAATATTGGCCATGTGAGTCTCCACTGTGTATTATAGAGACTGACTTGTTATCCACCCTTGATCAGGTACCTTAGATCAGTATAGTCTTACTGAGAGGAATTTTGGGCAAATGTTAAGCATACATGAATGTAACACAAAAATTACTAATATATACTGGAGGGAGAAAAAAAGTCTGTTTTGATCAGTTTTCCTGAGAAAATCTTTTTTTTCACTGGCAGAAGTTGGCTGTTGAAGATTCCTGCTGTTTTTATTCAGCTCTGCTTAAAAGATCAATGGCATAGGGTGATGATGCATTTGCATGTCTGTACAAGGTTTACTGAGATTTCTGGCTGTCTCTAGATCCTCAAATTAGATGCAGCTGTAGCAGCAAACACAGGGAGAATATTGCTAGCTGATCCACTTGCAGGTTATTAAAAATATATTGGAAATTCAGTAGAGATGTCTCAAGAGAGCTAGTGAAAGTTAAAAGGTAGTGATACATTTTCCAGATTAACTTACTTTTTAAATTCTATTTTACCTGAGGTAGAATTACGTAAATACCTAATGGACTGAGAGGTGAACAATAAAAACAGAGGATGAGATACTTATAAGGGAGTCCAGGGTAGCCTTTATAAAGCAGATGTATCTGTGGCAATAACAATTCAGCATAGGATTTGCATAGGAGTTGCCAAGGATAAATGTGCTCACAGAAATTTCCACTGGAATTATGTGATGAGGAAACCAATTTTCACTCTTCGGATGGTAAAAATTTGAGCTAAATGCTATTAACAGGTAAGACATCACTAGGCTTAGTGTTTATAAAGACTGATGCATACGAAGTATGGTTTAAATTCCAGTCAGGCTTTAAAAGGACACAATTTGCAAATTCAACCCTAAATTCAGATATTATAAAAAAAAAAGAATAGGTTTGAGAAGTCAAAGGACAATAGGATTATTTCTATATAAATTAGACTTTTTTATATGAAAGGTATAAGCAAGCATGCTTCCCCATAAAATGTCTGCAGTCTATGTCCTGGAATGGAAAACCTGAAATTGAAACTGAATCTAATTTTTTTGATAATGGTATCTTTGGTATCTTGAATTCAAAGTGTTACAGAAGCACTTTTTGCTTTTAATATTCTCAGCAAAGGATGGGAAATTTTCTGGTAAGCTACAGAGAAGTCTGGTATGAATGAATATAGGCAATTGCCATTTCTCAGGAGTACTGGTCACCAAAGCTCATAATTTCCTAATAGTTTCCCGGTTTTTCTTAAGGGCCATCGGGTTTGTTCTCTGATCTCCTGTTGCTACTTGGAGAATGAGTGCAAATCCACATTGCCAGCACTAGAACATGGAATCCTGTGAGCAGCGGAGCTAATCAAGCCTGATTTCCATGGATTTGTCTCATGTCTCATGAATTCTGCCCGAAGAGTTTTCGGTTAGTAGGAGATTCACAGAATCACAGAATCACAGAATGGTTGATTCGTAACAACCCTCTCCCTTGTCAGTTCAAGAGTTGAACTGATGCTGCAATCTTTCTCTTAAGAGGATTTTCTCCTCTCCCTCACCACCAGCTGCACAAAATATTTTGGAATGTTAAATCTTCAAGAGTTTTTTTCCCTTAGACATCTTCAGATTAGCCAACAGATTCAAAATGTATTAGGTTGAATAGACACATGCCAACAAACAGGCAACATAATCACACAAATCTTGTTTCCTTCCGAAACGATGCTAGACACTGTGCACTGTACAGTGCAAAGAGCACTACCCAGTCCCAGCAACCACCAGCAGCTGAGATCATCAGAAGCCTAAAGTCTATGGACAGTGTTAACTCCAGCATTTCATGGCTGAACTAAACAACTCAGCTCAGATCAGGCTTCCTCTGAAGAAGGGATTTAGATCACGGTGCTCTGCTGATTCAGAGCCACATGTTTCTTCCTCACGTAGTTTTCAGGCAAATGCCTCAAGGAGATGTTTAAATCCAAAAACACTTAAGCAGTGTAATGCTGATTTCCCTCTCAAGGACAGATGTATTTTGGGTCTGTTCCACTGATTTGCTTCCTTTTTCTTCCTTAGATCAAAACATTCAGGTAAGCTGCCATTAAAAACAGAAACTAGCAGCACAGTAGGTCACATGCAGTGTAACCACTTGCAATATATTTACTCAGCACAGTAGTGCTTCTGCCTAGTCTTATATGAAATCAAGACCCTTTGAATAGAAATATTTGCATAGTGGGGATTGCTGCCAATGAACAGTCCCCGAAGTCTACAGATAAAACAGGTAAATTCAGTGGGAAACTTGAATCTGTTATTCTTATGGGAAAATGTTATGCAGGTTTGCACTGGAAAAGTTTCTTCTTACACATTATTTTCAATTAATTTTGTATTAATTACAAATTAGTTATTCAAATTTTTTTAAATTTGTAATGAATTTTTTAAATTTGTATTTCCATTAATTTTGTATTTTGACCATAATGTTGATATGGTTTAGCGTCCATAAAGGTACATGTTTGTGTAAGTTCACATTGTTGTCACTCACCTGCCAAAATTTCCCTGGAATTTTCTATTATCTCCTCTTTCCTAGCCTTTCTGGGACTTTTCTTTGTGACACTGTGAAATGAAAACCTGCCTGTCTTCTGGCCAGTCAGTCTTTTGTTTGGTCTCCATTTCAGAGCTGTCTTAATGTGGAGTGCAGAGGGATAGCAAAGAATGATTGACTGCACAAATACCCTTGCACCAAGCAAGACATATCATGAAACCTCCCCTCTCTCCTGTCACTACTCCCCCTTAGCTAATCTCCAAGAGATTCAGAGATCTCTGTTGCTAACCCTTTCTTGCCAGACTGTTCAAATCCCAGAAATGTCTGAGTCTTTGGATCAACAGAAGGGAGATATTTTCACTTCTGTGTGATCCATGCGTACGCAGTTCTAAAAACACAGAGCTTCTGCCCTGTCCTCTCACAAAAAGACTTGTAAACCATCTCAGTGTGAGAGGTATTAGTTTTTCAATTAAACTGCTCTTGTTTGTTGAGGCAATATACCAGTATGGAAAACTAAATAAATGCCACTTAATAAATTTGCGAGCAATATTGCCAAATCCACTGGAATGACTGATATCAACCACAGTGATTTAGGGATTTCACTGTACTTATTCCACTCTTTCTAGTGCCATCTCTATACACAGAAACACACAGAAACACATATGCTTTCACTTTGTGTTCCAGGTCATTCAGAAATACACAAGGTTACTTATGTATTCACAGTTTCTCTGCTGAGTTTTTCTTCTCCTTTGTTCATGTTTCTTCACTTTGTTTACTTGCTCAGATGTTTCTAGACCAATAAGCATGTGTCCCCAGATGCTCTGTTTTCACCACACTGACCTGATTAGGTCCCTTCTATAAAAGAACACAGACTTTCGTAAACATCGAGGTTAACGTTGCTCATTTCAGACATCTACAGTATAGACACGTATATCTGAGCTAGCTTTTGGGATTCCTTCTACAGTCAGTGGAGAAAAGGGGGCATTTGTTCGGTGCAGTTCATCTCATTTTGACAGAGATATCTACTATGTCAATGAATCCATTGCAGAATTACTTATCTTTCCCCATTTGCCCTGGTCTACATGTGACTATCTCAAAACTGTGGTTTAGATGTCTAATATTACATCATGGGTGGATCCCACAACTCACATTCCACAGCTCAGGAAAAAAGAAGGAAAGCACAGTGCAGAGTGGAAATGGGAATGAGAAGCTATGCAAGGAATTGTAATGGTTTAGGTATTGTGGAACATGACATGAAAGGAGGACCGGCTCAAAACTTGATATTTTAGTCAAGTTACAACTTTCTCAACACAGTTTTGGGGGAAAAAAGCAGTCTTCAAGTACTCTTACAGCTAGGTTAGAAGTTGTTTTCGTGAGATAAGTGAGCTGTAAATCTAAATCCCTTCAGATAAAGAAATGCTTACATGTGGCACTGGTTGTCTGGACAAAAGATAAATCTTGAATTTTTTTAGTCTTGTCCTTCATTTCATTGGCTTTCCTTTTAATTACTGTAAAATGAAAGTAAATGGAGAATTGTAAAGTGGTTCATTTTGACCTCCCTGAGATGCTTCTCCTATTACACCTTTACATGATACTTTTCATCTTTCTGGTGTGGGACAAAGCTGTACGGCAAAATAATCCCAGATCCACTAACTGCACAGGCTCTGTTGAAACTGCATTTTTATTAAAACCCTCCTCACTCCAACCCTGATTGCTAGGAGGCTGGGACAGCCTAGAACACAATTAGACTGAAATTTACCTTGACAGATGTCTAAAGAGACTTTATCATATTAGATTATACCTTTCCTTAAACAATTTTTTTTAAAACAATGTGTATATAACTTAATGTTTCATTTTTCTATGTTGTAAAAACACATCATCCTGCAAAAGTTCTGAGTCAGCTCCCTTTGAACTCTATGGCATTAGCCCCATTCACTCAAAGAAGAGTTAAACATTTCTGGGATGTCCTGTATTAAGTTTCTGGCACAGTCCTAGTCCCTTTTTTAAAAACTAAACATCTGCCTTTGAAAACCTTAAATAGGTGTCATAAAAATCAGAGATAGCACAAGTTCCTTCCTACCTCAGTAGCTCTAAATATGCCTCTTCGGCTCATAAATTTTCCCTGGCCAATCAGTTTTTTCCAGACATCACAGGTGACACAATTTAAACTGTAACACAAGGAACAAGTGTTCATTTTCCCACCACCCATAAAAAGAAAAAGTTAAAAGAAATACTACTAAAAATATTCTAGGGTATTTTTCAGACTTTTTCACAGTTTTATCCCAGCTCTGATCATATCTAACTGTTCTTATGGCCTTAAAGAGTTATTGCATTTTCCTTAAAGCAAACATGGCTTTCTAGATGTGTCATTTTTCTTGCTCTTGTTTTTTAAACTACAGAGTTGAATATGATTAGGCTCAGTTGTGGCTTGTAGCATACGCCTCAATAATATTTTTTTTCACAGTATGTTATTTGACATGCTCTCTGGGTACTCCTGGATAACAAATTCCTGTCTCTAAGCTGATCTGATAATTATTATATGGATAGGTCTGCAATATTTTTTTTTGTTAGTTTGAAATAGCTGTATGGGTATTAGTTCCTGAGATTTTAGAAGGCTTTTCAAAAAATTAACTTGCTTATGTGCAGTGACGTTAAAATTCAAGTATGGATCTTGTGCAAAGTGTTGTGAAGGGGTATGCAAGCCTTTGGAAAGCAAGCAGAAAATGCTTTTCATATATAAGCATGTTTTCTATTTTGTAGCAAAAGATTAATTTGGCACTGTCTTTCCTTTAATACAGCTAATATCTTGGCATCTGAAGAAAAACTGAATTAATTGTGTAATTAAGTTATGTTACTACAAAGATATTTGCTAAAATATCTAAATGACCTAAGAAAGCCTTGTGTACTTGAAAGTTTGCATAATTTTCCAGGTACAATAACTTTCTAATAAATGGTATTATCTTTACCTATAAGGCTTGTCCTGTCACAGTCCTTAGTCTATTCTGAGGTCAATGCTACCACTGAATCTACATTAGACCAGAAGGAGGTTTTTAAAAAGTCAAATTAGTGCTCAAGGAATGTGCCAGATTTACAGCTGAAATTCATTATCTAGCCCCAGAAAAGACTGAGGAAAACCAGCAGCTGTGCAAGTCTCATCATGTTTCTCTCCCAATACACCTTTAATCCTTCTAGGAGACAACCAGTGAGATGAACTGGGGCTTATTTTTCCATATCCGTTTATCAACATAAAATTTAGCGTTATCATGTTTGGCCAGTAATATCAAAGGTAGGATAATTTCTTTGTGACATTGACTCCTTTCATATAGGAGCCAACTAAGGCTACAAAACCCGCATCCCATAGGGCACTGATTGATTATGCTTTAGACTCTGACAGAAGACCTGAAAATAAAAGTGCTCCTACAATGAGAGAAAAAACAGCCATGGGAACACAGCCAAGCTGTACCTCTATGAATAATTCTCTTGTTAGGTCTGTACTAGTACAAATGAAGACAGAACGTATCTATGCTTCTTTTGAAAACATACATTGTTGCCAACTAGTACTTTATTCTATTATATCTAATGATATAACCAGGAAAAAGAAAAAAAAGTCAACAGGAATACAGCTTAGAAATTCAAAGAGCCGTTAACATGTAAGGATACTAAGCATGTACCTGTCTGCCACTGAGGAAGTATTAGGTATACGCTATTCGTTGTACGTCATGAAAATTTAAACTCCTAAAGCTCTTACAGAGTCTCCAAAAACCTCAGTCGGCATGTAAAAACAAAAAATAAAGCACTACAAATCAACTGTCTTTGTCAATTTGTACTTTACATACAGTGCTATATAAAATAAAGTAGCTTCTTATGAACCAGTAGTATAATACGTCTGTACAAACCAGTGATTCTCAGCCTGAGAACTCAACTTTTCCTTCTAACTGTCCATCAATCTAAGAAAAGAGATTAGCTGTCTCTATGAATTTAACATTAAATTTCTGGCAGCTGACACTTTTCAAGCTTGGTGCCTACAGCTGTTACAGACATGCACACATCCAAATACACGTCATGTAGCATGGGAGGAGATCATTTCGATCAGAAAAGGAATATGTAGTGTAACACCCGTTGGCTCAACTTTTACTGCCCACTTTATGGTTTTTATTCTAGAACACATCAGACTTTGCATTTGTCAGTTTACAAAAAGATGGTCAAGGTCACAAAGAATTCGTTATTTCCTTGTGTGCTGAAAAAGAATAGTTGCCAGCTAGCTGAGTAACACTTTTTGCTCTTCATATCTACTAGTCTCTGTACCTGTTTTACTGGACTACATGCGGTGCTGCTGTTGCGGGTGAGGAATTCCTGCAGTATTAGCAATAGCATGGCTTTCCCACTTTCTCTGTTCTGCAAGACTGAGAAGTACAATGTTGTTAGCATCTGCCCTTATTATTTAAGAATTTGTTCCAATCTAACAACCTAAGTCAGTGGCTTACATGAATGGTAAAACCACCCAAGCTTAAGTTCTGGACTGTAAAAATACTTCTGACTGTATGAAGATTTGTACATAGTGATCAGTGTTGTTCACCGACAAGAAAAAAAATTGTCATTGACAATTGACAATATCAATTATTTATAATACAGGAGAGGAATGCGCATTATCAAACAAGATTCTTTGGGCAGCCTCTATCAAACAATAAGTCTCATTCTCTACTTGTCAGTACTTTTTACAAACATGTGTAGTGTGCAAGCTGAAAGAAGATTGAAACACTTTTATGTCCATTTCTTAATGCAATAGACAAGGCAATGGAGAGCCCATCCAAGTATGTTTTATTTTTTTAAAACACACACTTTAAAGGAAAATAACTGGTAAATTCTAAAATGCTTTTTGGAAAAACGTGGTGTCTTTTAAATTTCATTGTGTGAAAAATGAAAGCATTAAAATAGAATTCATATGAGAATGGTGATAATAGCCTTCTAGTAGACTGTACGCTTGTGGACTAACTTAATTTTTATTATATTTTAAGTTATTTTAGTAGCACCAGTATTCAAGATATTTCTTTACACGTGATTGAATCCTGGATGAAATGTTGATTCAAAATACGAAAGATTTTGCACACTTATTCTCTTCGTGTTGAATAGTTTCTCCATCCATTCCAAATAATGTCTTGAAGTAGATAGCTCACAAATTTGTCTCTCCAGACATGCCTCTTCTCCTTTAGTTCTACACTGCGCCCTGCCTTCAAAACCACCAGTTTAAATTTACCATGGCAAAGACCGAACACTTCATTTACTCTCACCTCTTCCCTGTCTTCATTACTGCTCTTCATCACCCCCCCTCCCTTCCTTTGACAGCTGTTGGTGTCTTGATGCCCTGCCAAGCTACTTTTTTCATTTGCTCCCATTTCTGTTTGTCTCATAATCTCGAGCAGTTGTGTTAGACTCCATTGATAATGTCTCTATCTCTATATCAGGCTTTTTCTTGCATTTATTTCATGCTTTTTCCCGCTGAAATTAGTCAAGAAAATCTCATCCCCCAGATCCACTGACATCAGTATGCCTGTGGTTAAGGATTCAGTTCTAACTCTGTACATAAATTCTATCTTCTTTAATTACCATTCAAATCAAGGTTACCTAAAAAGAGCTAGGCGTCAAAATTTGTGTAAATCTGGGTTTAAACAGTAAGGCAGATTTTAAGAATGGATAACTTATTTGTACTGTAGTGTCTCAGAATCAGTCAGTTATACTTTTTCCTCTTTACAGTTTCCTTCCTCTTTCCTCTACCTCCAGTCTTCCTGATTTTTTGTTATACAGTAAGTTGATATGTTGTGGCTTAATGAGTGTGTAAACTCTTTGGCCCAGGCATAGTCCTTCTTTATCTATGACAAGCTGCAGGTAAATTCAATGCAAAGTAGCACTACAGAGACATTTTTAACAGGGCATGTAGCCCACTGAAGTCTCATCTTGCATGAGGTCTCAAAACAGCACAACAACAGCAATCAATGAATTTAGAGGGGAAAAAAATCAACAATAGTGCCTATAAACTGTTTAAAGCAAAATGCTTGTGATGCAGTATCCCAGGACAGAAATAATACCTTGTGATGTATGAGAAGATATTGGTAAATGCAAATTCCTGAAAATTGTGGGATGGTTCTGTTCCTCCCCTATAAACATCATGTTGGCTTACAAAGCCACAGCATTAAAAAAATTAGTAGAAATTTATTTTGCATTGCCTTTATTTTCTTTCCAGATGTTAAGCATTTGAGGTGTACATGAGACAAATTTTCCAGCATAGGTCCTAAATCATGAAGGGGGGAAATTCACTGGTGTCTCTTGAATAAAGAGTTTCCCAGAACTTACATGGGAGTTGTAGATTGGGAGAAGAAGTGTTTCTTCCCCTGTCTTCTCCCAGTGCACTGCTTCTGTCTGAGTGCCAACAAGAGTGAATCTTCATTAACTTTTTTTACTGAGGTCACTTCTGTAGTTAAAGCAATTACATTTTGTAACTATATCAGTACAATAAAGCTCAGACTGGTTACTGACCAAAAAAAAAAAAGGAAAAAAGAAATAAAATGCATGGAATGAAACTGCTAAATAATTCTCAGATTTCTCTGGGAATTATTTTTCCTTTCTGTCAGGAGGAAAAAAAGACTTTCCATATAAAAATGCCAGTCTGAGTTACATCTGGATTACATCATATAGTCTGTCCCCTGTGGACTTTGTGAACCTAAAAAGTTCTTACCTTTGTTTTGTGAAACATTTCCAAACAACATCTTTCACTCTCTCAAAGGCTCTGGGTAAGGAGATCAACTGCAGGTTTGCGAGTTGCTTTAAATGCTCACCCTCTGGGGCCTTAGCAAACGAAAGTTTTTGCTAGATATCCCATATGCTATGGAAAAGGAAGACAACACAGTCTTTCAGATAAGACATAAAGCCTCATTCCTGGACACCAGAGTGAGTCTGCTCCCCTGTCACAAGCCTGCATGAGGTCATTTCTTCAATAATAATAATACCAGTTGGATTAATAGAAATCAGTCTTTTATAATTTTTTCAGGAAATATTTCCCCTGGGTTCTGCACATTGTTACCTAGAACACTGAAAGTCAACCTTAATGCTGGCCAACACAGTATTAAGATGTGTTCAGCAGGAGACCCTTGGCCCTTTTCATGTCTCTTTTTATGCAGAAATGTAGTCATATGAAACTAATCCACAACTGAATGCAATTCGCTCTAACAAGTGCAATCAAACAAAATAAAAAGGTCTGACTCTTCCTCACACAGTCAGTTAAACCTGGAGTTCCTTCTGAATTATGTTACTGCACAGGCACAGGAAATCAGGCTAAAATACCTTCAGAAAGGTAATATTTACCTTGATACAGATTTAAAAAATGGTTTATTCCTCCCTGGATGGATTAGAGGTAATCAGATGCATCTTGGCCAGTGAAAGAAAAGTGTACAACTAGCAATGCCATCAAGAAAATTGATTCTGATAAGGGCCTGTTTAAAATATTTACCTTGGACTCTGTAAAAGTCAGGAATGTTCTAATCCAATATAAACACTGAGTTAATACTAATACCTCTATCCAATTCAAATGTTGAGCTGACAGAAAGATTAGGAAAAAAGGAGAAGAATTAGTAGCTCAGTATCTCCTTTATGTGCTTATTTTTCCATTCCTTTGATCTTGGAGCTTTTTGAAATTACACCAAAGTTGGGGGGTTTTCCCTCACTTTCAGTGGATTTATCTTTGGTTCATTTGGATTTTATTTAATTTTTAATGTAACAGGCCACTGCTGAAACATTATAATGAATGTGACATTGCAAATATATATTTTTATAACTGTAACAGCAACCTATTTTGGTAAGAAAAATCATCCTCTTTACATCAAGAAAACCAACAGTATCTCTCTTCTGTATTATAACGCTTATAATTACAAATGATACTTGTAATTATCAGTTCTTAGCATAACACCCATTTTCAGTAATTCAGCTCATAAAAGAGCAAATATAATATGTCGGTGCTCTCTTACACTCAAAGGCAGCCACAGAGAGGTCCTAAGCCTATTATAATTGAAAGATTAGGGTCAGAAATTATTTTTAAAAAGTAATAACTGCATTTTTGTATCATCTACTCAAAACTTTTCTAGTTAAAATTTAGATACTATGATCTTAGACATAAAACTTTTGAAAATGTTATTGATCAAACTATGTAAAATGAGTCTGTTGAACAATAATGTACGCTGTTCAGCTGCTGTGCGCCTTCTCTAAGTCAGGAGAACAAGTTATGTATGCAGACTGACCATGTGCTGCTCTCTGTGGCAGGTTCTGCTTGGGAAAGTGCTGTCTCAGCGTGCTCTTCCTTTTAAAATGTAGCCCAAGAGTTAAGTCTTCTTCCTCTGCTTTCATACAACATTTCAGTTTGCAAACTGTCTGCCGTTGTCAGAGAAATGCTCAGTGTTAGCATCACACAAATCAATCTCAGGCTGAGAACTGAGCAGACTCCTAAACCATGTAGCTGTGTTAGCCGAGTGCTAGTCTGGTGCTAAAAAGTCCCTCCGGGACTCCTCTTGGATCCAGCATCTATTTCTGCAAGGTTCAGTGCTGAGCCATGAAGGCGGTGCAACTCAGACTGGCACTTCCCAGCGGGTTTTGTGCTGCTGCCCGCTGGATGATACGGCCATGCCTCATATTACTTGACACTGTAAAAAAATTCAGGATTTATTTTGTGCAAAAGAGGTGCAACCACACATTCACTGTGCCAAAAAAACAACCGAACAAAGACACAGGGAGAAACAAGGAGCACAGGTGAAATATAAGAGCATGGAGAAGCAGCAGTCGCTCAGCAGGGAGGTTCTGAAAGTGGCTCACGACAAACAAAGACACATCCTTTCTCCTAATCTTATTCTTGGAAAAGAAGCATTGCTGATTTTGTCTTGAGTCCTGTCACCCCTCTTGACCTGCAGACCCTCCTCTAGCTCCATTTCCTCCACTTAGTAACAACACAGGCAGAAAAGGCTAAGAACTGCACCCCATCAACAACCCAGACAGCAACCTCAAAATGAAAAAAGGCAGTGAAAACATAAAAGATTGCATCTGCCAGAACTAAATAAAATTCACCCCTTTATTCCCTCTCAGTGGACTTTGAGCATAGTTCTGAAACTCATTGTGTCTTGCTGTTACGTCTGTGTTGTGTGGGAGGAGGTGCTGTTAGTCACGTATTGGTCTAGACAATGTTTCTCTCTAGATGAGTTATTTTTTCTTACTAGCCATTTTAACGAGTCTTTACAATACCCACATCAGTGAACAGAGTCCCCAATTTTTTTCTCCCATGAAACAAGATGGATTTTGTCATAGAAATTAGACTGTAGACATTAATTTCACTTTAGATATCCACAGTGAAGTGTTTATAGATTTGCTTCTATTATGTTAATGTCTTCTTATGCAAAGAAAGTAATTTTTCAGATTACAAATTTTGGAGAAATCTGGCACCAGCTGCATAGTCTGGACAAAATTTTCTGCTGTGTGGACAAAAATGTTAAACTTCTGAAGAGTTTAGGTAATTAAATTCACATGTTTTCAGTCTTTCCAAGGTCACTGAAATTCCTTTTGCTGTGGGCTTGTTTTAACCATACCTGGTAAATAATGTACATTATGTTTTTAATGTATTTTTAATATCTATATAGATGACATTGACTAAATCAGATTGCTGTAATTTCTGAAATACTTTATTCATCCTTCTACACACTGATAAATCTTCTGAAATCACACTGACATGGAGAAATCAGTGTTACTTTGTGGGACTATAAAGATATGATAAAATCCAAAGGAATCTGTGTTTGAGCTTTATTTAATTTGTAGAATTCACACTTAGAAATAGCAAAAGATACTACATGAATGACAGGAATGAGACTGCCCAGTTCTTCTGGAAGAAAGATAACTCTGGAGGTAAAAAATACTATTCACCGTTTAACCCAATTTTTCATTTATGCTGTGGAAATTTTGGTGTAACTTCTCAAGCGGCACATGGGGGTTTTTTAACTTGCTATTCAGAAGGCTGAGTTTGGTTCTGCGGTATAGTTTTAAAACAGATGATGGTAGGATCCTGGTGGTAATGATCTTGATACTATTTCATCAGTCGTTCCCCTTCTAACATAGGAAGCCAGGGAAAGGAAAATACATTTAGAGTGACCATTACACCTGTAGCCTTCTTAGCAAGTCTGCCAACTAGAGTGTCACATCCAATCTGCCATGACAAGCCTTAATGAACATTTTTCTAGTTCTGCTGAGAACTGAACTGAGAGCACTGGTAAAATTCTGGCATGCTTGCGCTCAGTAACAAAAAGCTTGTGTGCCAGAGTTGTATGCCTTTTGATGTAATTTGCAACTATCAGTTCCATATAACAGTCGCTCAATTTTCCTGGAGCAAGAGTGATTAATTTAGTGGCAGCTGATGGTCCGCAATAGAATTTTTCTGCTAGAGAGGAATAGTTGCTCATTTAAAAGCCAGCTGAAGGTGCCAGTTCAGATATTTGTCAAAAGTACAGAAATCCTAGCTGGTATAAGTTCTACTGAACTTAAAGGAACTTTGCCTTACATTTTTGCTGCTGCTCTGGCCTAAATTTCTTAAAGCCACTTGAGCAATACCTATCCATTATTTTTTTTCCTCTCCAGGATTGTACTACAAAGGCTGTTACTCTTGAAACCAATGAATTACTGACTCTTCCAGAAGAGATTGAGGAGTATTTTAGATGCTGGCACTGTATTTATCTACAGACTCACAATAAGCCAGTTTCTCCTCTGAGTTTCAGACCTCTCTTTGAGAGACCCTCTCCCTCTGCATGACTTTTCTGTTATTCCCTTGACCTTCTGCAATTGTGAATGACATCTCAAGGGGACTTCTGGAACAGGTGTCAAACATAGGAAGTGAGCCAAAGGATGGAGGGCAGGGGTGACACCATCTGAGCTTGGTGGTGTTTGGCATTGTCATGAAAAAGATAGGTCCTGAAGGCTGAAGACAAAGAGTAAAAATAAGCAGAGAAGAATTGTGTGTCCAAATTTTATCCTGACTCACTCTCTCCTGCAAGTTTTCTTGTTGGAGGGACTTACTGAAACAAAAAAGTAGACAGGGAAAACTGACTGTGGAAGGTATTACCTGCCAGATGCCTCATGGGAAGGCTGGACACAGTTGTGTCACAGATTCCCTTTGCTGATGTCATTTTAGTGCACTTTTACATTTCCAGTCACCAAGACCAGAAGCAACATTTCTCAATGATTATCAGAAAGATGTTTAATGGGATTCTAAATTTTGCTGCATGAGAAACAAGAAGTTGAGGGGTGGGGCAAGAGCTGATTTTAATAAGGTCCTCGAGGTTTTTTTGAGGGTTTAAGGCATTTGTACGGCTTGTTTATTCAGCATCTAAGATGGTCCTGGAGGAGATTCATTTCAGTTTGGTATAACTAGTTGTTACACAGCATGTCCAACAAGCTGTGCTCCCAGCTGCTACAGCAAAATCAGTTGTCCTAACCATGCTTGACTGCGGAAGCAGAGCCTCCTCACCCTCTCCTGCCCCAATCTCTGCCAGTGAGGCAGAAGTGATGTTTTCAAAAACAGCAGCAAAGATGGAGATATAAGAAGGAGTAGAGAGGTCTGTGAGTTCGGGCAAAAGGAATATGAAAGGGATCTTTTTCCTGGTTGTGCGTTTGACATCTTTGCAAGATCAGATGGACGCTAATCGGGCACAGTTCTCCACAGTTTGAGCTTGATCTTACGTATAAGTTGCTGAAATGACCTCAGATCCCCAGTGACCCATAACCACTAGCAGGGGAAGGGGCAGGCTGTGCTCTGGGCTGTTTCAGAGCTATGTGTTTGCTGGTTGTCTGGTCGGCATGCCAGCTGACATGCCTCATCTGCTTGCAGGTTTCGTGCTGTCTTGTACAGCTGAGTGACAGCTGGAGAGCACCAGAGAGGGAACTGTTCTGACCATGCACTGGTTTTGACTGGGGGCACTAACTCAGCTCTTCTGCCATTCAGCTGATTTTTATGGTGTTCTTAAATTCTTAGTGGTTTACTGGCGTCCACTTTTTTGGCAAACTGAATTTCTCTAAGGATGTTAAAGATTGCTTGGAGGGGGGAAGTGAGGAAGACAGGCAGACAACTGTCAGTGGACTGACAATACAATGACTGGAAAAACTTCTTTTTTCCAGGAATCAGGGCTCACTGAAAACTGTCTCTTTTTAGAACAGTTTGGTCAGGTATATATGGACACTGGGTTTAGGCATAGGCCTGAATTGTCCCGTTTAGCTGAATCCCAGGACCATGCTAAAAATCTGTTTACCAATACAGGACGAAAACATATTTAAGCCTGTCAGATTTTAGGATCAGGTCAGTCATCTGTAAGTTATTGACAGATCAGAACTGCCCTTGTTGTACCCCCTGTTGGTGAGAGCAGGGTTTCTGTCTGTGCAGAAGAGCGCTTCAGTGAAAACCCAAACTTAACATCTGTGATAGAGGGAGATGAGTCCCTGGCAGCCCTGCTTGCATGGATTCAGATAGATGTGAGCTTGCCTTGGCTGGGCACAAGCCAGCTCTTCTTGCCAGGAGGTTCTGCCAGCACCGTGCCTATGAGCCCCACCATAATGGAAGGTAAGGGACTCATGCAAATCCTGATTTTTTT
This sequence comes from Fregata magnificens, assembly GCA_013389945.1. Classification (NCBI taxonomy): domain Eukaryota; kingdom Metazoa; phylum Chordata; class Aves; order Suliformes; family Fregatidae; genus Fregata; species Fregata magnificens. The sequence continues at coordinate 103,585 of WAAD01041327.1, read as the reverse complement.
CATGTACCTTTGAATTTTCAGAAAGCTGAGTTGAGCAAAATGGAATTAACCTTTCTTTTAAGACTGAAGTAAGAGAGAGGAACCTGGTCTGCAGGACAAAAGAATACATTACAGAGGAGAAGACAGTGAAATGAAAAAAAAAAAGAAAACGAGGTTTTAGTGTTCTGAGGAGGAATAAGATGAACTTAATCCAGAAAAGGAAAAAAAGAGAGTATAATTTAAAAAGGATGAAATTGAAAACAAGGAGAGAGTGCATGCAAAGATTTTAAAGTAAATAGTGTCAAGCATGTGGAATAAATTACCAAGATACAAAGAGCAAAAATATGTTCAACAGACAACTTGGTTAAATGTTTCAAAATCTTTACATAAAAAAATATGAAGAAATGGAGAGGGAAAAAGCAATTTAATCTCCATTTACTATTTCTCCTCCATAGCTTTTTTTTTTTTTTTTTTGGTGTTCACCTGTTTTGCAACTAATTTTGTATCCAATGTCCAGTGTTAAAGAATTGTATATGAAATAGTTTAGACTTGTGTAACTGAATCCATCTGCTTGGAGCATTATTTCTAAACAAAATCCAAGATGAACAAAAAACCCTATATTTTGCAGTTACATTTTTTGTTGCTCTTTCAATAAAGCAAAACCAAGAGGAATCTTGTGCCATTGCTGTTCTTCCCTCCCCATTTCAAGTGGATTTAATGCCTTAGAGCAGGTGCCATTGGGAGCTGGTGCATGTTTGTGGCTGTCCCCATGCTGAAATGAAAGCGGACAAGTACTTGGGCTGTGCTGGGTCCAAGTGTGTGCTGAACCCAAGGCTCATGTTTGCACTGGGTTCTAAGTGTGTGCTGCTGACCAAAAAGGAACATTTTGTTTCAGTAGCTAGGACTTTAAAATGAGCTATACACATCGGCTGAAAAGGGGAGGGGGCAGATTTACTAGGGTATTTGGAGAGCTTTAGCTTTTCAGTTAATGCTGGCTGGCACAGCATAAACACATGACACAGGGGAGATGGTCAGAAAACACTTTCTTCCCTTACAAATGGCTGTACTTGTTTGAGGACAAGACCTTTCTATGCTTCATCTCCTCCCTGAATTGGCAGCAGTTAAGCAGGTGAGAGCATTGCCATACCATGCTGAGGAATACCATCTCCTAGTTTTTTTACTGTCTGAAGTTTATCAGTCTCCCCCTTCCTCCATGGCTTTCCCTAGGGGGGAACTTTTTAAGGCAGGATTCATCTTCCGGGTCTGTGTTTGTACAGTGTCCAGCACACTGGCCCATGTTAATGACTGCGGGATGCAGCAGTCATGCAAATAATAACATCCAGTGTGGGGAACCCTTAGTAAGCCTTATAGACCACAGACCCACAATAACCTTTTACTTGACTACTAGCCAGTATATCCAGTGACTAATACTGCCTTTCATGGCACCTACAGACCCTTCATAAATCCTAGTCGCACCCTGGGCTGTAATCTGGACCCAGTGCTGCATTTAATTCACAGCTGCTCAGCAGGATGCTTTTCGGATTTCAGCCTTGGGAAGAAAAATTTGCTGGTTTTTTGCTGAGAAGGACAGATGCAAAGCTCTTTGCTACTGATCACACAAATTTAGCTAGAAAACAACCCTCTCATGCTTTCCGCCTCCTGCTGCGAGCTCTGAAGCAGCAGGCATGCTTGCAGCTCCCTGAGCGCACCTTGCGTGAGTGGTCAGGGAGTTGAAGGGTGAGAGTTTCCACTGCCGCCCCCAGAAAGCACAGCTGAAAGGGCTGACCCCATCTCAGCCGAGGGTTTGGCGCAAGGTTAGGAATAAAGGGCACACATTGGGATGGAGTGAGAGAATAGAGGGAAAACGACAATATGACAGTGGATAAAGGAATACAGAGGATGAACTGAAGGGGAATGAGAGGGAAAATTGCAAAGACTTGTTCAATAGAGCTACACAGTCTTAAGGAAAGAGAGTTTTTCTAACTTAAAAGAAATTATGCTTAAGAAGTCAGGCAGACCCCTGTTAGATGAAATAGTGGAAGGCTGGTTAAAATTACCGATGGCATAGTTTATCTTCGCTTGTTCTCCACATCCCAAATTGAGATGGTTGGGTCATGGCTAGGATGGCATAAAGTTAGCTAAAGAAATGTGGCCTCACTATCCTGGTTTAAATATGACTTATACTTTGTCAGCAACTCTGTTGGTTGGTGCATACTTTGACAAAACCAGAGCTGCAAGCAGGAGTTGAAATGTGTGGGGGTTTTTTTCTGGAACTGAGTGTATATTCTGCCAACTCTTGCCAGCCTGAGGAGAAAAATACCAAGATTGGGACTGAAATATCTCTCCTTCCACTTCAATTTTTACTAGCTGCAAGGCCATTTCAACCCTGGGTGTTTGACTGAAAGGTGTACACAGTTTTGGTGGGAATTTTTAAAATACACACAGACACACACACTATATAAACAGGTAGCAGATCTATTCACCTTCAGTTGTTGGATGAACTAGACAACAGATGTGTAAAGTTCAAAAGTTTATTCGCCAGAAATGCAGATGAGAAATCCATTTGTAATGTACCTGATAAAAGTAATATTTTCATTAGTTGAAAATGTTATTTTAAGAAATTATAAAATGACATGTTAAAGTCTTTGCTCAAAGTTCTTCTGTAGACAGTTTTGTATCAGAAAATCATCCAAATTGTAAATAACTCAGAGGTAAAACTAACAATTTTGTATTAACAGTAACGTTTAAAACTACTTAATTTTTAATAACTGAACATTAGTGAACTAACATGCAGCCACTCTAGGAGTGTATAGGACCATAATATTTACATTTTGCACTGCACTGGTGAATTAAAAACTGATCTTGAGATGGAACCTTAAGGTCAGTTTATGAAATGTGTAATGTAGGTACCTTTCATGCCATCCAGATATAAAAGAAAAAAGATAATGTGTTTCTTTAACTAGTACTTATATTTTTAAAAAATAACCCTAGTTGAAAGAGCTAAATTCTAACTAAATTTTTGAGATGTCTTAGCTAAAAACAAGGCAATACAAAGAAACCTTTCTCTAAAAGAAAGTTTGAAATCCATAGATTATGTGAACTCTTTTGAAATCAATCTAGAATTTAAATGATACATGATCAACCTTATTCCTGAGAATTTTGTGCAGTTTTCTAATGTTTTTTGTTAAAAAAAATATGTTCTGGGCATATAACTCATACCTACCCTAAAAAACAAACTGTCCTATGTCCAAGTCCCTGTAAATGATAATAGATAGGAAAACCCTTTTTGCTTGTAGAGACCTGTCAGAGTTATGGAAATATATTGGGAAAATTCCTTGCAAGCAAAAATGTGAAATGAAAACTATTTAAATGAATTTTCAGCATATTCATTTCTAGCAAAAACTTGTTTATGAAAGACAAAATCTTGTCAATAAGTTGTATGACCTTGAAATCCTCTTTCAGTGTATTTGCTCAGGAAGCAGAAGGTATAAGCTGGATAGAGATACCCAATTAAACTTCACATAAATAAAAAGGGCAAAGCTCAAGTACAGAGTTAATAAGCAACCCAAACCCTTCACAAATGTTGGTTTTACATATAATCAGGAATAGAACAATTATTAAAGAATATTTCTAGAAAAGATTGTCTTCATAGACACTTCACTGACAAGAAAGAGATCTGTATTGGTTGAAAAATTAATTAAGTATTAAAATATTGAGCATTCCTGTATTCTTGAAATCTTGAAAGCTGGCTTTCTAACACAATCATGGTGTTTTAGAAGGGGAGGAAGAAAGTATGTTAACTTTGAACTTGTGAATGTGTATTATTTTCCTTCTTTATAATTACCTTGAGTTTTTTTGCTCAAGTATCTTTGCACCCTTGACAAGTTCTTTTTAATTTATGACTGTGGATGACTAATTCTATTTTCATTATTAGCAGAATCTGTATCTCTATAGTGAATCATGTATCAAAATTGCTACAAGATGACAAACCAGTGAAAAAAATCTTTTGACTGACTCTGCTTCAGCCTGAAGTTTCCCCTGTGTTTATTTGACCTGCATGTTGGAATTGAAATGAGGCAGTGTCAAGTAATCAATGAGGTAAGAGATAGGCATGAAAAAACAATGAGCTGAGTAGAAGAAAAAGGATCGTTGGGAGCCTGAAAGGTAAAGACGAAGTGAAGAATGAGAGCGGGCTCTCTTTGGGATTTCTGCAGTAGGGTTAGAAAGCGTGATGATAGGATGAAGGTACAAGTTGTGATGTCGTGTGATGAACCTACCTGAAGGAAGGTGTAAAAGAAGACAGAGCCAGACTACTCCCAGAGGTGTTCATTAAAAGGATAAGGGGAAACAGACCCAATCTCGAGCAAGAGAAATTCAGAATGGATGTAAGGAAAACATTTTCCACAGTAACAGCAGTTCAAATCTGAAATAGGGGCCCAGAGAGGCTGTGAAATCTCCAAATTGCCTTAAAGATTTTCAAAACCTATCAACCTGATCTAACTTCAAAACATTAAAAATCTCAAGGCAAATGTTGGAGTAGAGACCTCCAAGGGGTCCTTTAAACCCAAATCGTCCTGTGATTCTCTAGGTGAGTGCAATGGATTAGTGAATAGAGAAATTACTTGTGCTTTATATGCATGTAGCAATAGCATACAGAGTATAAATGAGGGAGAAAATTTTTTGGTAAAATAACTTTACTTCTCCATATAAAAACAATTTCCTTTACCTAGGCAAACTTCCTTCACTTCTTAACCAAGTGGTTTGTGCAACCCATTCACTTGCTAAGATGTGTGAGCAGAAAACATGATTGAGAGAGCAGATGCCTATAGGACTGTCTTTCCTAAAAGGTGGTGCACGCAAATGAAAAAGATTGGGAGCTTCTGTGGCCTATATTGGACTTTGTGTCTTTAGAAAGGCAGTATTTTAGGATCTGAAACAGGTTGAAATAAGAAGTCTTCTGTTATTGTACCCAGTTGCATATTGTGCCTGGGTCTAATGTCAAACTTCTACCCTAATTTTCTGCTTCAAACACTATAAAAACCCGTAAACTTGACCTGCACTGCCCCATAGTGCTCCAGAGCCTCCGGGGTAGAGGTGAGAGCTTGTGGTGAGTCAGAATGGGGATGTGCTTGCAAAAGGTATAAGTCTGTCATTCAGTTGCTGGGGGCATCCTCAGCGCGTGACCTCCCAGGAAGTGATGGACAAGGACTGTTTTGGACTGTCAGGTAATTTGGGTAGTGGTAGACCATGGGGTTCCCAGGAGGCTTGCTCCATCAAACGTGCCTTGTAGACAAGTCATCCTGCAAGCTGGTGATCCCTGGTTCTGGTGGATAATGTGGTGAGCATTGAAAAGTGCTGCTGTCAGTGGGGGCTGCCTGCAACCAAGATTCTGCATGACTTAAATGTTAGCAAGGGGGAATGTTTCTGTTCTCAAAAGGTTCTGCTGCATAACAAAAACCGCAGAATTGAAGAAGCCTGTGTTTATAACTTGCTGAGTCTCATTCATGTGAGAAAGGGTTTATTAGTTATTTTCTTAGACTGCTGGTCTTGCTGAACCGCAGCATAAGAAATTAACTTAAACTGGAAGACTGCCCTAAGTTTCTTGAATTTTTCTTCTTTAAAGGAAGCTTAGAGCTTGATCCTGTAAAATGCTTTCTATAAAAATTTTTATGAACTTATTAGGTTAAAAAGTACATTTCCCTTTTTAGGGGGGAAAAAAAAAGACAAAGATGTTAAAATTTCCCATACAAATTCCCATACAACTACAATCAGTAGTTTTACAGATCCCCCAAAGTGTAAGATGAAAAAGAAAAGTTTTTTTTTTCTTTCCTTTTCCACATTTTCCTTTTTTTTTGGTCATGAAATACAAAGAGGAAGACAAAATAGAAAAGAAAAAAGGGAGATAGAAACACTGGATTTTGTTGGGTTTTTAACCCAAAGTATGTATATATATATATAAAAGTAAATAGTCCTTATACCTTTTGATTAGGAATAAGAATGACAGTTTTGTTTTCTAATGAAAAACAAAACTAGCTTTCTACTAGCTTTTCTTACCACTAGCTTTCAACTAGCTCTCACTTCTAAGAGATTACCTGTGTGAACAGGAAATAATCCTATGAGAAAAAGTTTTCTGGATCATTCTCCTAGTTTGCCATTATTATTGGACCACAATTTTACATATTATCTGAATATTGTATGTTAATCTAATTTTTTTACAGAAAGATGAACCTTGCTTCATTCTTTTTTTTTTTTTTTTTTTTTTTTTTTTTGTCCCCAGGCTTTTTTCTTCAAAACATTTTAATTTTATAATCTTTCATTGTTACCAAGAAGCCAATGATGACTTTAAAACAGACCCCATTCTGGCTTGCCAGTTTCAAACTAAATGGTGCTGCAAATTGTCCAGTGCAGCACTATCATTATATTATGTCAATAAAAACGTTTCATTGTCAGTGAGTCTTCATTGAACATTGCTGAAAAAGGGAAAGAGAAAGCAGCCCAGACTTCATAAACAACTAATAACAACAAATTTTAGAAAGAATTATTCCAAAATATCCTACAATATCCATTTTATAAAGGATTATATAGCAACATAGAGAAGGTGCAATGAAATAAACACTTTTTAAATCTTTGGAAGAGTTGTGAGTTTCATATATGAATTTTTTCCTGAGAGAACTTTTGGAAGAAGAATGTGTCAAAACATTCTGGTGACATTTGCCCTCTCTTTCAGGTCAAAAAGCATAATTCTGTCTTCTCACAGTGATTTATTACTTTAACAAAACACTTTCTCAGTTAAGGAAGTATTTAAGGTCATTATTGGTTTGGACAATATGCTGTTCATGAGAGGCAAATTTCATTTAAAAGTAAACTGCAATTTAAGCTTCAAACAACTAAGCTTCTGAAATCCTGCAGAATTGAACTGTGAATCAGAAGGTATTAGAAATGAACACACAGGCAAGTAATACAATAATATTTACAAGCTGTCCAATAGATGTTCAAAGTTACCTCTCTTTGAACTTCTGGTCATAGATTTTCAGACTGTACTATTATGACTTTACACTGTATGGTCTGAGATAAAATGTATGTCAAGAAATAGCATTTGGTGAGACTGATATAAAAAAATTACATCTAAAAGGCCAACATGAGACTTTTCAGCGATAGACTTTTGGTGAATTGTTAGATAAGGGAATGGTACCAAGAATTTGATTATATGAGATTAAATGCATTGATCTGTGCTATCAGTAGCTTAAGGGATCAGTAATAATAGTGTGTACATAGTAAATGGCCATGATTTGGTAGAACACTATCTCTTCTTTAGTTCAAATTGTGACACAAAACCTTTAAAAGAATCTGTGTAGTCACAACAGTCCCTCATGTTACAGATTCAGAGCCCAACAATGTATATGATATTTGATATTTGAATGATATTTGAAAGTAATGGCAGTCAGGTGAAGTCCCTGGTGACTGGAAAAAGAGGAACATTACACCCATTTTTAAAAAGGGTAGAAAGGAGGACGCTGGGAACTACCAACTTTGTCAGCCTCACCTCTGTGCCCAGTAAGATCATGGAAGAGATCCTCCTAGAAGCTATGCTAAGGCACATGGGGGACAGGGAGGTGATTCGAGACAGCCAACATGGCTTCACCAAGGGCAAGTCTTGTTTGACCAACCTATTGGCCTTCTATGACGAAGTGACTGCATCAGTGGAAAAGGGAAGAGCTACGGATGTCTTTCATCTGGAATTCTGTAAGGCCTTTGACAGAATCCCCCACAACATCCTTCTCTCTAAATTGGAGAGATATGGATTTGATGGATGGACTGTTCAGTGAATGAGGATATGGTTGAATGGTCACATCCAGAGGGTAGTGGTCAATGGCTCCATGTCCAGGTGGAGATCGCTGAAGAGTGGTGTCCCTCAGGGGTCTGTATTGGGACCAGTACTGTCTAATATCTTCATCAATGACATAGTGGGATCGAGTGCACCCTCACCAAGTTTGCAGATGACACCAAGCTGAGTGGTGCAGTTGACATGTCAGAAGGATGGGATGCCATCCAGAGGAACCCGGACGAGCTGGAGAAGTGGGCCCATGTGAACGTCATGAGGTTCAACAAGGCCAAGTGCAAGGTCCTGCACATGGGTTGGGGCAATCCCCGGTATCAATACAGACTGGGGGATGAAAGGACTGAGAGGGGCCCTGTGGAGAAGGAATTGGGGGTACTGGTGGATGAAAAGCTGGACATGAGCCAGCAATGTGTGCTTGCAGCCCAGAAAGCCAAACGTATCCTGGGCTACCTCAAAAGAAGTATGGCCAGCAGGTCAAGGGAGGTGATTCTGCCCCTCTACTCTGCTCTCTTGAGTCCCCACCTGGAGTACTGTGTCCAGCTCTGGAGTCCTCAGCACAAGAAAGACATGGACCTGTTCGAGTGGGTCCAGAGGAGGGCCACAGAAATGATCAGAGGGATGGAACACCTCTTCTATGAAGAAAGGCTGAGAGAGTTGGGGTTGTTCAGCCTGGAGAAGAGAAGGCTCCGGGGAGACCTTAATGCGGCCTTTCAATACTTAAAAATGGGGCCAAACTTTTTAGTAGGACCTGTTGTGATAGGACAAGGGGTAATGGTTTTAAACTAAAAGAGGGTAGATTTAGACTAGATCTAAGGAAGAAATTTTTTACAGTGAGGGTGGTGAAACACTGGAACAGGTTGCCCAGAGAAGTGGTAGATGCCCCATCCCTGGACACATTCAAGGTCAGGCTGGACAGGGCTCTGAGCAACCTCATGTAGTTGAAGATGTCCCTACTCATTGCAGGAGGGTCCCTTCCAACCCAAAGTATTCTATGATTCTATGATTCTATATGCCTAAAATTAATTTTTATATAAATCTGTGTATAAGATGAATTTCTGTATGAAAACATAAAAGCATTTGTGTATCACAGACAAATGTGCATGTCAGATTGGGATATAGTTGGCTTCTTAGACATACACAGGCAAACATGGTCCCTCAGCTAATGGTATTCACAGTACTGAAGTAATTTATTGCAGGTGCAAAACTACCCACTTAAAAACACTCCCTTGAAAAACTGTTTGCTGAATGCAACAGCGATGAGCTTCTGAAGATCTAGGCTGCCAGACCAGCCAACACCTATATAAAACTGGTTACTCAAATTTTTAGGGTGTTCAAATGTAGTACATAGATCTGGCATTATTTACACGGATAACTGTCTCTGTAAAGCCAAAGGATCTCAGTCCAGGGAAAATACAAGTTGACGCTCCAAGTCCAGGAGTATTGTTCTGTAGGGATAATCAGGAGACTCTGTTTTATTGTCCCAAACTGCAGCACTGATTAGGGTCTTGATGAATTCAGCAACAATCGACTGTTGACTTCAGTGGGAGCAAGGATTAATCCCAAATAACTATGTCTGTAAAATAAGAAATGCTTTGATTTTTGTCCATTTTCTAAATTGATGATTTCACCCTTATGGAACAGTTAACTTGAAAGAACAGCCTCCTTATGAATTTTTTTCTCTCAAGAAATGAAATCCATATAGCACCTTATGGATTATTTTATGTTCAATGAGTTTTCCGTTGTATTATGACTGATTACGCTGAAATGTATTAAAATTAATAAGATATATGGCTTTAGAAGAAATCCACGGCTACAAACTTTTTTTTAGGTTGGCAAAGACAAGTCATTAATAATTTCAGAATTGAGTTGTTAAACAGAATTCTAGTTAATTCTGCCAGCTCCCAAGAATTTACACTTAATCTGTCTTCCTTGTTTGACTTCCACCTTTGGCAAAACTATTACATTTCAGCCAGTGACCTATTTCCACAAATGTTTAAAGTTACATTTAAGAGTGGGAGAAAGATGAAAGCAAGCAGTGTTTCCAAATTACAGGCTTATTAATTTATACGAAAACCCCAAATTAGCTGCCTGAAAATATTTGCATTTCTTACAGAACTGTAATAGAGACTGGCTTTGAAATTCACAATTTCAGTAACCCAAATTCAATAGGTTTGGGAATCCTGGCCCTATACTCTCTCACAGCAAGATGCTTCGTTGGTGGAAAGCCAGTGTCATTTACGTGTGCATGAGCTGGAATAGATACCTGTCACAAATCTTCCCTTGTAGGTTTTCCCATCACCAGCTAAGAGACTTCCATTCTGGTAAACATGTACAGGCCAACACATGAATATACCAAAATTAAAGGCTCTTGAAAGACATTGGTCCTCAGTGAGTCCAGATCTCATTTTTCTCACCTTATGTTTTACTTAATTGAACTTTGCAAAACTTATGTGTGATTTGATTCTTTCCTTTTTTTGGCTTCTGAGAAACCCTCAAAAACAATTAGTCTTTCTGAATGACACTAAGTAGAAAACATTATTTTCCACCAAAATCACGGATAATAGAATAATTCTTTAGAATTGGATAAAGATACATTAGACAGATGTGGTTCCAGAGCTCTAAACAAAAGGAAATAAAAATATATAAACTATTATCTGATAAGTAACACAATCAGTTGGGAGAGTTGAACATTGTGATAAGTCTTTAAAAAGCCAGCTAAGGAGGCTAATTTTGTGTGGCACTCTCTAGGAATCCTTTTCTGAGTGTATGTATAGTTGTGTTTTCTTCACCAAAAATAGATAAGGAAACAAAAGAATAAAAGTAGGGGTGGAGGAGAGATATTCAGAACTTCAACTGGTTTCTTGCTATGTTTATTATACTTGAGAAAGTGTCAAAATTCTGGGCACCTGCTGAACTGGAAATCATACTCAAAGATCTTAAATATTACCCATTTACTTAAAGACATTAGCATGAGTTTCCAGGAATAGTATGTAGTTTGGACGTATTGTAAATCTCCTTTGCACTAGGCTGCTTGTGACAGTTGAATTGAATCCTTGAAATGGGTGTTCACTCCATCTGAAATTAAGGTTGACTAAGTTTCCATGGGCCAAATGGAAAAGCTATTAGGGGAGTTGAAGCTCTGCCATATCAGCTGATGTAAAAGAGGTAGTATATGTAATATATGTATATGCTATATTGGTTGGTTCCTTATTTTGCTGTTGCCCTAGTCTCTGCCATAGCAATCTTCTGACCGTTTCAAACCAAAAGCTGCAGTCAACCCCACCCTCATCATGTCTCTGAAATAAATCTTCTTTGTTGATTACAGTGTGCTTGAAAGCACACTGACAGTTGCTCAGATATAATCTCTGAGGTTAGCATCTTTTCAACGTATCACATTCTTTCACAACATTTATGCAGCAGGTGAACAAATGCCATGGACAGCTGCCCAGGGAGAAGAAATGAAAATCTGCAAGCAATCCCAGCCTCACCCCATCTCCTCACACCACCCTTTTGTTCAGTGTGACATTATGTGGGAGCCAACTTTGACATGACGATACAATTCTCGTAGAATACAAGGAAAGTCTGAGGGCAACACTTTTTCCTAAGCACTTTTGTTCCATTACTCAACAGTATCTATTAAAACTTACTAAAGAAGGAAGCAATTAGTGTATTTTCCCAAGACTACCTTTGCAATGCAAAACATTACTGAAGTCTTGAAATCATTTTGCAGTTGATAAAAGTCTGCACTATATACATACATATATATATGTATAGGTCAACCATCGACTCAAAAATTTAATAATCTAATAATAACATATTGATATGTAAAAACAAAACAGCTGATGATTTGGATTCAATACAGTTCCTGCTCAGTGATGAGTTAACTGTGATTTTTAATGCGAGTGTATGTAAACCGAACGTCTCTGCAATACTACCAGAGACTGTTTTTGTTGATTTCTTTGCCTTGAACTTGAATTACATGTATCGCAAATTTCTGTGTTCTGGTATTTAATCTAATTTGCTTGAATTTATATATTCCAATAAAATATATATTTTGAGATCAGCGGCACTATTGAAGAGTTTTAAGGGTGGATGTTAATATTTTGGTCTTGAATTCTCTTGGTAATTTTGAAAATGTTAAAATTGAGCCTTGGCGATATAACACCTGCAGGTCAATTACATTTCAATAATTATCACCTATTAGTTAATCTTTTTATTGTGTTTCATTTTTTTCTTCATCATTTATCTGTAAATTCTCTTTTTAGTTTAGGTGTCAGTACTGTTTTGGTTATAGGGAGGGTGAACTAGAGCAATCATTATTTGAGCTCTTCTTGCTGTTGGCACAACATTTGCAATATTGGAAAATGTTTTGATTTGTTTCAAATCCAAGTTCTTCAATCAGTGTAGGTTTATACCAGCAGCCAAGTTATTTCTTGCCTTCTGTAGGCTTGTAAAAACAGATGATGGAGAAAAAGAGAAAGAAAGATAAATAAAAGTCGTGAAGCAATTTTTATGCCTCTCTTTTTTCAGGACATCAGTTGGCTACGAGTTCTTGTCAGTGAGCTAGGGAATGGCACATTTGTGGTATATTAAATTGGATGGGACCTCTGCAGTGGGCAAAATAATTGGCAAATCATTTAGGGAAAATACATGAAAACTCCATCAGATAAATGTTATCTAGTTTTCAGAGAACAAAAGAAACTGTAAGATGTGTTGGGATGAGAAGCTGAGGAAACTGTCAGCTGCTTCTCATCCTGTTGCAGCCAATGGATAAATAAAATCTTCCATGAATAGACATGACCTGTTGGCTTCTACCTTAATTCAGTCAAATGAATTTTAGTAAATACAGAAAAAGCCCTTTTAAAACATGTCAAATGCCTCTAAAAGATATTAAATTATATTAAATTTCCACATGAGAAATGGCTTTTGAACCTATCTGTACACGCAGTTTGAGCAAGGCCGTTGCTTGGTCTGAATGTAAATTCAGCATGTACATGTAAAGCAGTTTCTACTTGCAGTAGTGATAATCGCATGGGCAAATGTAAGCATGGAAATAGACATGTCTGAGGAATTCACTGGATAACCTTTTACATTCTTTTAATAAACATATAATTTGCTTTTATTTTAAACTGTGGAAACAATTGAAAACTATTAAAGACATTTCAAAACTGTCAAGTTTTGATTTAGGATTGTGACAGAAAATCATTCTTCAGCAAGTAACATTATATAGATTCTCTACTTGAATGATTGATAACAATACTAAGGTTAAATTCACAACATCTACACTGCTTTTACTGTATAAAGGTCTCTAATATTTTGAATTTAGGACTGGAAAAGACTGCCTGAGTCAGAGAATTCGGTCTTTTGTTATTGCTGGAAATCATGTATCTCTAGTAAACCTACAGCACTGTAAAATATTATCATTTCAACGTTGTGAACTTTTACTGGAAGTTTAATTTTATTTTTACAGTTCTAAACAAAAGTAATTGAGATTTAAGATTTTAATTATAATCACAACAATGAAAGTTGCTAGTGTTGGTTAAAAGAATTGTTCCAAATGGAAATGGATGAAGTGGATCTAAAACTAATTACCAAGAAACTAGTGCATAGAATTTCTGTGAAGGCTCTGGAACCTGTATCTAAATATACACTGCTTGGTATTCCTGAAGGCACTGCAAAGCATTACCCCTAGTCTCATGAGCACTCACAAGCTTACCTTGGATAATCATTTAAGGTCATTACATATTAATGTAAATGAAATAACTGCTATGCAAGCCAAAATAATGTAAATTTGCCTTTTTTTTCAATTTCTTGGTCACTGATTTGCACACATGACATTTTCAGAGCTCTGGGGGAGTGGGAAAGAAGATTTCAATCAGAGGTCTGGAAGGGACTCATGCAAATTCCATTTTGCAGCCAGTTACAAATGCTACCTCGTTTACGCTCGGAGACATAAAAGCAAGGAAAGCTTTGCGGCTAACGTCTTTCTAGACTGACATATTTCCAAGTTTCTAATAAAGGAGGAAAAATAATCCCAAAAGAAGCCTTATTAGTTGGAAACTCGAGCAAGAAAGATACTGCTGTGCTGTGATTAGATTAAAAGGGTTTAAGAAGCAAGTGTTTTTCAGGAGCTGGAGGTTGCAGTTGTAGGTCCATCTGTGGTAGAAGTAATGGCAGGAGTTTGTAAATTAGCAATGCCATTTGTCTTGGACACTGAAAAATGAGAAAGCTTCATTTTGCCCAAAAGAAAAGTGTTTCTATGCATTTATCCTTAATTAAAACACCTGAAGGAAGAAATTCAAGCATTTGTATTTATTGTCTAATCTGTAGAAGCTACAAATTATTCTGTTATAGCCTGGATTTTTCTTCTTCAGTGATCCATTTACCTGTTTATTTGCTAATGTTAGTTACACTGCAAATACAGATGTTCTTGCATTTTGTTACTGATTTAGTTTGAATAACTATGAAGGTTTGCATTGTTCTCTTCCAAAATAAATATGTTGGTACCAACATTTTGTAGGAGTGCACTGTTATCACAGTCTTTGGTGAGCAAAATGGTTCATACAAAAAAATGCCAAACTGTAATACTTTGTTGAAACATAAACTTAATCTATCACGTTTTCAAGGTTTATGGAAATGCTTCCTGTTCAGCCTTTCAGTAAGTACAAATTTGCTTTTGTTTATACATCAATTTTTAGGAGTGTCACCCTTTTCAGAGTTCAGGTGTGATAGTATATCTGTGGTATCTATTATTTCCTTGGCTTAAAAATATGAAATGAAATATGAAAAACAAGGCATTTCTGAGCAGTCAAACCACAGAAGAGTCATGATATACCAGTGGTATATGGGTGGTGACCAGTTGCTCAGCTAACGTCTTCAGTAGAAATAATAACTCTTAATATTTTTTCATCTGGTGTTCTCCAGTATCTCTGAAGCACCTCTTAATTCTTGCTTTCTGCATTTTCCCTCTTCTAAATTCCCATGCCCTTCAGTTATCTGGGTCAAAAACTTGCCTGTGATGAAAGATACTAGCATTTCACAACATCTAGATACACAGCATGGGTGGGAGTTGAGTTAAAATATGTGTATTTTAACAGGAACATCCTCTACAAGTGTTAGCATGACTTCTCATTGTCACGCCCTCAGGACAAATAAGCTCAAATAAGATCTGTCTGTAGCAATAGATTTATTATGGCAATTCTTTTCCAGATTCATCTTAGATTGAGTATCTAACAGATGCATCATTTTTCTCAACAGTGCTTTTGGACACAGGTATAAAATAAACTAATAAATGGAATGGAAAAAATAAGAATATAATCAAATTTCAGTAAAAAAATGAAGCCAAGACTTCTGGGAGACTTTTCTAATAGATTATTTGATTTCCATGCTTCAGTGAAGACTGAAAGAGCTAACAGAAAATGTGACAACAAAGTTTTCCAGTCGTGATCCAATCCAAAGCATAGAGTATTTTAATCTGATGAAAAATCTTGCTTGTTTGACTATTTCTGTCCAATTTCTCAATACTGAATCTATCACACAAACTTTGGATAAGCTTAAAGTGAACATTATTTGAAATGGAGCCACAGAGCCCACTGAGATCTTATCATTACCCTGCAGCTTCTAAACTGACCTGGATCCACAAAGTACTGTGACTGATGCTACAGGAACACTTGATACTGAAACACAGACTTAAAATGTTAAACAAAGTTGACCTTTTAGCATATGCTTAGATCCATTTCTGATCAATACCATCCTAAAGTATGTGTTTTATACCAATGCAACAATAAAAAGTTGTGAAGAAGGGAGCATAAGTATTCTTCTTGGTCTGATCCTAGATTGTTCCACAACAGAAAAAGAAATGGGAAAAGACAATTTTTTTTCTTAAAATTGGGAAAAACACCCTTAACAAAAGTTTTTTCCTTCTTTGTGCCTGTTTTTCTCCCTTCCAATTGTATTCCCATTGACAGAAAAATTTTGCCATAGAAATTCAAGGAGACAATTGGGATTACCACTGAATCTACAGTATTCTTTATTTATTTTTTAGCATGAAGAGTGTATATACAGAAAGTCAAAGTAACAAAGAATGAGACTGACCTTGTCCTGCAGTTGTTCACAGGATTTAGAATCACTGAGGAGATTAAAAAGAAACATGATGGTTGGGTGAATTTATGAAGTGGGTTATAAAAAGGGGTTTGATGGGGTGGAAAAAGAGAGAAAAGACAAAATTTTTAACCTGTTGGTGATATCAAGAGTTACTTGGACACTTTCTAATTATGAAACTAAAAATATCATTAATAAAATATTTCCTTTCTCTTGACAACAGCTAGAAAGAGAGTTTGGGAGGAGACAATGAAATAAGGTTGAAAAGAATGCGCAGAAAGTGTTGATCAGGAAAGTATGTGGTTTAAGTACCTTCATGGAGAGAAAGTTGTTTACTAACTGTCAAGGCTTTTAAGTCAAAGGGAAAAAATATAAGATAGTGCTTCACATACATGCAATTTGGAAACAGGTCACAATTTTTTTAACAATAAAGTTAAATAGCAAAGGGAATGGCTTATAGAGAGGCAGTGAGTTCTCCAGCTGCTGATGCTTTCAAATGAAGACCTTCTACTGTGGGAGATATGATTTAGTCACACAAAGGATATCATGCTTCCAGGTTCCAGAGGGCATCCAAGGAAAAGAATCTGACTGATCATGAGAAAGACTCCCTTATGGCATCTACAAGCTTGTTGCCTGAAGATGACTCATTCAGAGGAACTTTAGATAAACATCTAAAGAGTTGGGCCCTTAGTGAAATTAAACTGGAACTCTAAGTCATTTGAGACACACCCATCTTTGTTGGAAACTTTTGGAACAGTCTCATTTAACTCTAGAAATAAGGGAAAGTAATCTTTACTTTCATTTTTTAAAAATTATTTGAAAACTCAATGCAAGAAGCCATGCAAATAGTAATTTAATGTTTTGGTAAAAATAAAATCCGGTTTTCGTTAAGTATATTTTAAGTAACACAGTATTTGTTTGGATAAAAGTCACACCTACATATAGTAGCCTTGAATATGGCTCTCATCTCAAGAATTTTAGAAGTACGTATCTAGGCTTCCTAGTGTTAATGATGTCAGACTGTTGCTATGTCTCCATGACCACTGGTCAAGAGACCTATGTTCTTTCCATGTGGTCTCCCAGGTGGCTGAACACCATCCAGGTGTGATTTGAAGGGAGGTTGTTTCATTAAGCACTGTGTTATGTGCAAGTAACAGTATAAGCCCTGCTGAAAACACAGAACCCCGTTAACAGACTTGCACAGCTTTCAGATCAGGGCTGACTGGTGTCATTTTCGTCTCTTAGAGGCTGTGGGGCTGTACAGTGTCTTGCAAATGCAATGGGGAGATTCATGCCAGTGCACTCCTTTTGGTGGGAAAATTCTAATAAAAAAATCTTTCGGTGTTATTTGAGTAAATGCACTGGCGTGTGGATGATCTGATCAACTGGAAAATATTTACATCAGGAAGGACAGGGAGCATTTTAAAAAGGATGCCTAGACTACAGACACAAACACACGCACATGTGCATGTACATGCACATACTCAGAAATACCATATTAAAGTACAACATTTTTTTCTGTAAATATAAAGAAAATTATGAATTTAAAGAGTATTAGAGTGAACATTAGGCAAAAATGCAAAATTTAAGGATAGAGATTTAGTCCTTGTTGCTTTTCTGAATTTAGGCTCCAGTCCAGTTAAGCACTTAAACATATGCATTACATTATATATGTGAGAGACATTAATATTTATTGCTTGAAGTTATGCGTGTGCTTAAGTGCTTGGCTGGATTTGGGTCTTAATGCAATTTAGCTTTAACATATCTTTTGTTTGCTGTTTAACTACTTTTATATTGCCTTTCGGAGCAGTACTAATAGGAGCAGTATTAAATAATGATTTTAACATACTACATTTATTATACAAGGTGTAATTATAGCTATTATTTCCTGTATACCTATTTAGAAACAAGGACAGAGAGTTTCAGAGCTTCTCTGTGGGTGCACAACTATCCCAGGATGGTATCTGAAAAATAATTCGGATCATTTGCTTCATATTCTCTGTTCTAGCTACTGCTCTGTGATGCCTTTCATTCCTGTGAAACTTTTAAACAGCTTCAAACCTTCATCCCAAATTTGGCAAGCAGGGTTGAATCTGAAGCCATGTCAAGGTCTGAAAATTCTTGATCAACTACTAAAAAAATATTTCCACTTCTGCTTTTCTTGGTTTTAAGTTGGAACTAGAAGTGGAACTCCTGAAATAACATGAGAGCAAGTGCCAAGTTCTGTATGAATATAATTTTTTAAAGGCAGGAGGTAATTCCTATTGTAATTTGTCAACAGTTCTAAATAACACTTGTTGACAGGTAGTAAAATCTTGACACAACCTGAGGAGGCTGTGCAGGTGGGCAAAGGAGAGTTTTAGGGCACTTTACCAGGGCTGCTCTGAATCATGCTGGTGACTCAGTGCAGTGGGGAGGGCTGTGAAGTGTGACGGTGTTATGCCCCTAGCGTTATTACTGCAACCTTCAGTAGAGCACCTGCTTGTGTTACCTGAGGATTCGCTTGCTCTGAAACGATCTTTGTGTGGCTGGAATCAGGGCTCTACAACATTTAGTCACCAAAAATGTGCTGCAGATTTAATTTAAGTATGATCCACATGCTTCCTGTAAGTCTATGGATTGTGCATGCTTTACATTGCACTCGCTGACTCTAAATTAGGCAATTACTGTATTAAGTACATCTCTAGGAGTGGTTGAGCAGAATCCTTCTATTTCCAAAATATTGAGGAAGAATATAAATAAAGTACTATAGCATTTAAGAAAGAAAGAGTGAGGAACAATCTTGCTCACTCACTCTCTGGGGTGGTTACAGGGTTGGATCTCTATGCAAGCTGTGGAAAGAAATATTTAAATCAAATATGTAAGCAAAATGTTTGAAATTATTTTTGCTCACCACCTTTCAGGCATGCAAAATCTAGTCTTGGGATGGCTAAAATGCTTGGCAGAGGGAACACAAGTGGTGCTGTTCTTCGGCCTGTCCTTGGCAAGGGTGGATTGGCAGGGACACCAGAAATGGTGGAACCATCACTCTCACACGAAATTATAGATCATTGCAAATGTTGTACCTTTTGGATACATGAACTTTGCTTTCTCTCACATATGCATATAGCAAGATGGTGACACTGGGAGAGCATGTCCATGCAGTGCTGTGGAAAGGCCTCAGCAAGGGCTGACAATGCTTTCCTTGGGAGCTGATTAAGAATCTCTCTCCCTTGGCCTCGCTGGGGATAAGCTGCGGTCTTGACCCTGCCTGGCCATGTGCCCCACTGATCCCGATCCTGACACAGTGGCTGACTTCCCAGCCTGACCTCGGTCATCACCATGAACTTACCTGATGATCTGGGCTTTAGCCTGATAGTTGATACCACTGCACAATTTTCCTCTGGGGAAAGAAAAAGAAAAACAAGATACCTCCTGGAATGGCTGAGCTGGAGGAGCTAAGGTGCATGGCTGTTGAAACTAAAGCCAGTTCCCAAACTGCTTGTTTTAACGAGATTAAAACAAGCTGTTCTGTCCTGCTGTTTAAGCTATGCTTTCCATCACCTATTCTGACCCCTTTTCTGTGAGCTATATTTTTCATCTCTAATATGTCAGGAAGCTCTTCTCTGCTCATTCCAGCAACATCTCTGTATCTGCTCTGTCTTAAACCTGGAAACTGCTTGGGGTGGCATCGGGGATGAAAGAAGGGGAGGACAATAGCTACCCTCTTTTTACCACACATCCAGTGGGTGCCCCCTCCCTGTCCCTAGCTAGGTGACAGACAAAGGACAGTGCAGCTGTGTGAAGATGATATCCATGTTGCTTACCAGATCTGGAAGGTGGTTATCTACCAGAATCATGAGGGTTGTAAAGAGAAAAGGAGGGAAGAAGTCTGAGAGATACACTGCAATTCCCAGGCCAACCTGCTTCAAGTATCTGGAAATTCAGTAAGAGCAGATTTTCTTGTGGTATTTCTTCAGCTCAGGTTGGAGTGCTGTCTGGAAATGGGAAAGTAATAAAGCTTATGCAAACATTCCAGTAATACAAAGAGAGGTTTGCTTCAACAGTGTTAATGAAAGGGGCATGTATTTGGGCTCTTATTTTATTCAGTTTGGCTTGCCCTTTTTTACCAATTGAGTGTCGATTGACATATGCTTATTTGCCCAGTAAGAGTTAAATAGAGATCACCTAATCTTTTTCATAGCAGCTGCTGTTTAAACGAGAGGAGATAATAGTGACTTATCCGTAGCATTAGAGTTAGATACATCTGAGCCAGTGACCTAAGCATGAAAAATACTCAGTCCATTTACCAGGATGGTGAGCCATTTAGTCTCTTAAATCTCCACGCTAGAGTCTTTTCCTGACTTCAAAGATCACTGATAATTATCTGTTTACTCAATAAAAATAAGCTAAAGATTCTTTGGACACTTACTCACAGTGGATCTGGCACTGGCACACTGTATGTAAATTTACCATATGTGCCAAGAAGTCTGGCAATTGTTTTTGGTATGGACTTAAATGCATACCACAGTGCACCTGAATATGATGTATCATGTCAAAACCAAGTAGGGAATCTTTCCTGATAGGGTCCATGCAAGCATGTTTTTCTTCTAAGTGGCATCCTGCGTCATGGGCCAGAGAACAGCATTTTAGTGAAGATTGCCGCTTCCCTTGGAGTTCTTCAGAAACAGTTTCTCTCCTGCACAAACCTAATCAATTAAAAATGCAGGCCCTTTCCTGGTGTGTGTGGTTTATTGTCTGAGTTCAAGGTGTGATATTTATTGGCTTTGACATCTGTGCTATTTCAAATCTTGGAGCAAGCTACATTCTCATCATTAAAATATTTCAAAACCATGGTTATAAATCAAAGTAAATGACAGTTCAAAAATAGGCACAGATGAAATAGGTGTGTTGTTCTATCCTGGGTACAGCCCATCATTATTTCCTTTCCACTGCAGCTGGCCAACTTGTTAATTTAATTGCTTTCTTTTTCTTCTTTCCCCAAAGAGTGAAATCTATCAAAAGAACAAGGCTGGTCAAAGGATCTCTCTCCAAAGCTAACAGAACTAAGTGGGTTTCTTTTACAATGGGAAAGTGACAGCTTAGCTGCAGAGCTCATGGTAGAGTTGTGAGGGCCAAAATGTTGACCTGCGCCTACACACAGTTGCTGGTACGTAAGTTAGCCTAACACGTCTCCTCTCTTCCCCCATAGCCAGAGTTAATACTGATCTGTTTTAATACTTAGCAAATAAAAAGGCACATCAAAACATACCATACCTTGCTGATAGCGTACTTTTTTTTATCAGTTCAGAGGTGAGTGAATGTAATTTCAGCCTACTTTATATGCAATGAATTATTTTTGTACATGGATAAAGGAAGGGCTAAAGAAAAAAAAAAAGGCCTCAATGCAAACCACTTCGAGCTGCATATGTTATTCAGTGAGTTATATTCCCACTCCTGAGGTTCAAAAAATATATATATCCATTCAGTGTTGTTCAGTTTATTACTCCTTAGCCTCTATGGAAATGGTTCTCCTCTAAAACCACTGCATAGATAAATGCATACCACTCTCATGATAATTTAAGTCTGTCTGTATTCAGACATGAAAGACATCAATTCTCATGAGATTTCTTCTCAGTTTCCAGACTAGAGAAGCTCAAGGGCATTTTTCTACAAAACTTAGTGCAATACCATCTTATTTATTATCAGCTCTCAGGAGGCAGCTATTATTATTCTTAACAAAAGAATGTGGAAAATCAGTTTTCCAGATTATTTTAAAATTACCTCTTCAATAACATCTCCCCTGAAATATCTCTGTTCCCAGTTTTCTTAACTGACTGGATGTTTCAGAAAGGGCTTAGGACCTAAATGCTAACTTCTGAATGGGTGTTTAAATAGTTTTTGAAATTGCTGTACTGAAACTTGTTTTTGTTGGAAGTGGCATTCAGAGTAGGGGAGAATGGACACACTTCATGACAGCTGTTACCTACAGAAGTATTATCAATGCCTGGGAGAAAGCGTGTTTTGCAAGTTTAGACCTAGGATAGGATCTCTGAGAGGAGTCTAGTCCACTCTGTAGAGGGCTTCACAGGATTACAAATGTATCACAAGCCCTGAGGTTCATTTGCCATGTGAAGCCATGCTAACAAGACTTTGTTACCCCCTTTGCTTCCCTCTTCTTTCATGCACCTCCACTTAATGGTGGAAAAGACCAGGTTAGTCATTTAAGGTCTGAACAACAGCCTAACAAAATCACTATGGCTTCCTCAGGCTTTGGAGCAGTTTTTAATTCCACATCCATCTGCCAGTCCTTAGAGTTTTTCTCAAAACTTTTGCCCAATCCAGCTTGAAATAGCAAAGGCATCTGTACAATAATACACACAAGACAGACGTGCATTGCTTAATGTAAATTAAACTAAAATCCTTTCAGACTCCATCACTGATGCACCATGTGCTAGAACAGAATATAAGATTGTGCCTGGAAACTGCTGGAAAACACACTTTTCTTAAAAGGACTCAGGATTCTGTCAGTTAAAACTCAGTGAAGAAAATCTCCAACTGCTTGCCTTTAGGAACCTCTGTGTGATGTTGGAGCAAGAAGCTGCAAACAGTAGCTGCCAACCTGGCTGGGATTCCTAGAGCAATCTCCTGAGATCAGTGCTCTGACAGGTCACATCCTCTGTCTGGCACCACCATTCCCTATTTTCATTAATACTTTCTTTTCCTTTTTTTCTTTGTTCTTCTCATTTGAGCCAAAAGAAACAAGAGGGCAGTAAAGCACAATTTTAGCTGAATATGAGTTTTATCATTTTACCACTGCATTACACCACTTACCAAGTATTTAGGTTCTGTTCTGCTAGGAAAAAAACACATGTCAGGATTTAAAGGAAGGCTGTGTTAAGCTTTAGCACACAGACTATAAAGTGTACATGTGAATTATTATTCCTTCAGTCTAAGCAAATCCATATGACATTATGACTTCATATAGTCTTCACCAGTTCCTTGTACAACTCTCAGTGGAAAACATCATCTCTTTTCAAATCTTTGTCCTTTTATCCAAACTAGACATTTTAACAGCTCAAAAAACCCTGTAAAAACAAAAATGCCAGTGAAATGCTGTTTCTCACATAGCGGAGAAATCAACATTTGAGACCAGCTACTTAAATGGCAAAGCTAAACAGAGAGCTACAGCTAGGTCATAAAGAGGTGTATTTAGTGTAATTTCACTGAGATCCATTTTTAATTCCTTTACCTTTTCTTGAGAGTGGTCAGCCTGATGGCACCCAGACCTAAACCTTCATTTCCTCATGTCTTCCCCAGCCCAGCCTGGTAGGTAGCCACCCTGCAGAGCCAGCTGCCTTTCTGCCTGCACCGAAGTTCTTGGACTGCAACTGTGCATGAGGCTGAGAAGGTGTTTACACTGAAATACTCATTTATAAGACTGATGTGGGCAATCTATTCCACAGCATCCATTGTAATTGGAACCATGATGTATGGAGAAAGATGGTACAGAAAAGTCTACCTAACTACTGACTGTTGCTGAAATGGAGTCCTCCTCTTCCTCCCTGCCAGTGTGTTCCCACCAATTTCTTTGACCTGGCGTGGGCATTTGTTGAACCTTTTAGTCGTGAGCTGGTTCCAGAAGCCAAATTAGCATGAAGCTAGCCCTGGAAAACCAGGTATGTGCCCTTATGCCAATTATATCCCAGAAACTGGGTCACCGTGGGATCAGACAAATCGCTGCCCAAAGGAAGGGTGTGGGGTGAACACAAAGTGGTAAAGAGGAGGAAATGAGGCTTGCTCATTTGACAGCAGCTTGCTGTTAAGTCAGCTAAGTTACGCTATGAAACTGTCCTCCCCCAGGGAGATTCAGCCCATGTCCCAACCAGTCTCTGCAGGCTGCCTGATGCAAAGAAACAGGCAGTTCCAGGGCATGCTTCATCTCATCCCAAAGTACAGATCTAAAGTAGGGCAGGTGATCCATGCTCAAATGGTGCCTTTTGCTGCCCACTCACTGTAAGAAGAGCAGAGGGTGACTTCCCTTGGCTGTACCCCTCTGCATTGACACTATCCAAAGCCAGTTTAGGCAAGTCCCACCCATAACATTTCAGATCATGAAGAGGACCACAAAGTAGCCCAGGAGAGGGAAGGATTTTAATAAAATTAACTCAACACCGCTGAAGGCCAGAGGTACTTTGGAGTTGGTTTTATACTTGGCACAAATGCTTGATGTTGTCATGGAGAGACAACCACTAGAGGACTGAGGACAACAGTCTGCTGGAGCAGTCTCACCCACCTCCCTGGCTGTTCCTCTGACAGTGCAGGGGCAGGGTCGGTGCTAAAGATTGGACTATGTCATGCCATATCAGCCATACCAGCTCCTTTGCCTGACAGACTAACATGAATGGAAGGATAGGAAATAAAAGCTACCAAGAGGCAACTGACCCAGAGCTCAGTTCAATCACCTCGAGTAAACTTCCCAGGAAGGGAAGACCATAAAGAAGTGTAACTTATAGGCAGAGTTTCTTCCAGCCATAGGGCAAAAAGAGCTGACTTCTGGCATTCAGGAAACTGGTTCTCATCATTGAAGTGGCAATGACAGAAATACTGTGACTTCCTCTCTCCTCCTGTTGGGAGAAAGGGAAATTACTACTTTAGAGCAGGCAGAGGGAGTTGGTCCTGAATCGGTCTGATGGTTACGTGGTTGTGACTGTGTCTAAGGAATCAGATGGAAACTTCAGAAGAGAAAAGACTCTACAATGTTTTCTAAATCACTAAACAGTCTTGAGAGAGATTGATAGCACACAGTTTATCATTTGAAAGAAAAGACAGAATTTTATAGCCTTCCAGCACTTGGCCAGGCCAGCTGGGGAAACAGGGCAGATGGAGAAATAGAAGGTCCTTACACAGGCAAGACAAGACAGTATTTTATAAAATGAATAGCAGTACAAACCCAGCAAATCTGATACCATTTTGTGAGACCAGTGGTGTTTGAGAGACCACAAAATGTGACTATTATTGTGAACACCATGCATTATGAATCATCTCTGCCAATAATGATATGGCATCAAGTACAAGCATCCACTCTTGCCATAAAAAAAATAAAACCATCATAAATAAATGGCAAAGTAATGATAATAATTTGCAGCCAACAAAAGGTTTTTAAGATGAGGGAGGGAAATCCTGCTGGAAATAAATTCTTTCTTATCTTATGCATGCTTTTGAGAAAGGAGACTTACAATTCCCATGCTTCACCAAGACAAATCCTTTTAAATAGGACTTTTGGAGAGCAGACTTTGGCCTGTTCAGGACACTGGTTGAGAGAGTCCCTTGGGAGACAGTCCTGAAGGGCAAAGGGGTCCAGGACGGCTGGGCACTCTTCAAGAGGGAGGTCTTAAAGGCGCAGGCGCAGGCTGTCCCCGTGTGCCATAAGACAAACTGGCAAGGAACGTGACCGGCCTGGCTGAACAGGGAGCTTTTGCTGGGGCTCAGGAAAAAAAGGAGAGTTTACCTCTCTTGGAAGAAGGGGCAGACAACTCAAGAAGAGTACAGGGATCTCGTTAGGTCATGCAGAGAGGAAATTAGGGAGGCAAAAGCCCAGCTAGAGCTCAATCTGGCCACTGCACTGCTGTAAGAGATAATAAAAAATGTTTTTTCAAATACATTAACAGCAAAAAGAGAGCCAGGAAGAATCTCCATCCTCTGTTGTATGTGGGGGGGAACATTGTCACCAAGGATGAGGAAAAGGCTGAGGTACTTAATGCCTTCTTTGCCTCAGCCTTTAATACTCAGATCAGTTATCCCCAGGGTATTCAGCCCCCTGAGGTGGAAGACAGGCACCGAGAGCAGAAGAAACCCCCCACAGTCCACGAGGAAGCAGTCAGCGACCTGCTGCACCACCTGGATACGCACAAGTCTATGGGGCTGGATGGGATCCACCTGAGAGTGCTGAGGG
>WAAD01041327.1:49821-77404 GCA_013389945.1 Fregata magnificens | reverse complement strand
GAAAAGGACCTGGGGGTGCTGGTCGACAGCCGGCTGAACATGAGCCGGCAGTGTGCCCAGGTGGCCAAGAAGGCCAACGGCATCCTGGCTTGCATCAGGAAAAGTGTGACCAGCAGGAGTCAGGAAGTGATTGTGCCCCTGTACTCGGCACTGGTGAGGCCGCACCTCGAATACTGTGTTCAGTTTTGGGCCCCTCAGTACAAGAAGGACATTGAGGTGCTGGAGGGAGTCCAGAGAAGGGCAACGAAGCTGGTGAAGGGTCTAGAAAACAAGTCTTATGAGGAGCGGCTGAGGAAACTGGGGTTGATTAGTCTGGAGAAGAGGAGGCTGAGGGGAGACCTTATTGCTCTCTACAACTACCTGAAAGGAGGTTGTAGTGAAGCGAGTGTTGGACCCTTGTCCCAAGTAACTAGCAATAGGACAAGAGGAAATGGCCTCAAGTTGTGTCAGGGGAGGTTTAGATTGGATATCAGGAAAAATTTCATTACCAAAAGAGTGGTTAAGCATTGGAACAGGCTGCCCAGAGAGGTGGTGGAGTCATCATCCCTGGAGGCGTTCAAAAAAGGTGTAGATGTGGCACTCCAGGGCCTGGTTTAGGAGGCACGGTGGTGTTGGGTTGATGGTTGGCCTTGATGATCTCAGAGGTCTTTTCCAACCTTAATGATTCTACGATTCAATGAAATACAGAGTCTGACTACAGCTCAAACTTTTGGCACACTCAGCTGCAAGGTGTTCTTCTGTTCTCTCTAAATTTAACCAGAAATTTCAATCTGGAGGAGAGTTATTTCCGAAACAGAGAGCAAGGAGGGAATAATCTTTTCCCTGTACACCCAGCTTCTGGCAATCAGCAATTTAGAGACTTCTGAAGCACAGGTTGGATCTGAACTAACAGGTTTAATACTCCCCAGTGAGCCTAACCTTCACAAATTTGTCTAATCCCTTTCGTGATATTTTTGGCTTCCACCACATTCTGTGGCCAAGACTACCTCAGTTAGTTAAGTGCCATATGAAAAGGTACTTTTTCTGTTTGATTTAGATTTGATTCCTGATCTTTTCTTTTAAGACAAGCATTCCTCGTTCCATTTCTCTGCAACCTGCGTGATTATTCTGCTTCAGTCATGTCTTTTCTGTAGCAGACAGTCATTCTACATGTGAAATCTACAAAAGACGTTCATGCCTCCGGCTGTCCTTGGCGCTTATCTGCAGTTTTCAAAGTTCTAGCCAATATTTTTTCTCCTGTGTTGCAGGAGTGTGCGTAACTCGAGACACAGGCACACTATAGCTTTGTTTACTGGCAGGATGATATTTTCTGTTTTGTTCTCCTTTGTTTCCTAATAATTTATGTTTCCCTTTTTGACCATCACTGAATGTGGGGATGATATTTTCAGAGGACTATCCACAGTGAGACCTCCCTCCTAATGATAAAGGTCATATAGCACCCCACTTAGAAGTATTTTTCCCATGTGCATCATACTGCATACCTAAATGCTGAATTTCACCTGCTTTTAAAAATGTAAATACCTGAATTTGTTCCATTGGAGCGTGAATCCTAAAAAGAGACTATTAAATACACTTTCAAGCACCTAAGCTCCTACCTTTGTCAAAGATATCCCAGGTACTAGCTCTTCTTCTTTTTTCTTTTTTCTTTAATCTTTCATCTTTTTTCTTTTTTCTTCTTTCTTTTTTCTCTTTCTCCTTTTTCCTTTTTCCTTTTTTCTTTTCTTTTTTTTTGTCTCTTGTCTTTTTTCTCTTTTTTTCTTTTTTCTTTTCATCTCCTTTCTTTTCTGGGGGCAGTAGAATAGTTATCTGAAAGTGTTAAGCCACAAACTACTGGAAATGAAGGTCAGAACTACAGATCTATGCATCGTTTTATTCATATATTCTTCCCTATGTATCATTTATTGGCCATGGTTGTGAAAACTGGGTTAGACCATTGTCTGACCCAAGCCAATCATTTTTGGGCTGTTATGCTCACTTATGCTTTTTGTACAATTTCAAGATGAGAAATAAAAAAAATTGGAAAATAATTGAAAATTATATGTGCTTAAAATCTGGATACTTTCTGAAGAGTTTTTTGAGAACTGACTTCAATACATATGTCTTGGTTATGCCATGCAGATGACCATTGTAAAACAATACTATTTGCACTTCAGTAGCTTAGTTTTTTCGAGAGTCTCAAAAATTACTAACAAATCAGATCACATAGGATTTGGGATAGGTTGTAATGGAAGTCTGCTCTTCATAGTGGAACAGCACAGAAAGAAAAAAGGAACAGAGATCTGTTTAAGGCTCCTTAGAGACTATGTTTGACTCTGAAGACATGGGTGATTGCTGCTATAGGCCATACAAGAAGCTTAAGACAGAAGTCAGTAACAGAATCGAGATATTCCAGGTTTAAGCTGTAACTGCAAGGCTGTCCTTGCACTAATAAGGAAACAGTTTGGACCTGGCACTTCAGTTAATCCCATTTCTTTATTCCACCAAGAATAATCTTCTCGCCAGTCCAGAGAGTCCACTTTAGTGTTGTCTGAAAAGTAGTCTTCCCTGAAAATATTACATTCCTGTAATGTTTCTGTCCCAAGTTAGACTTAGAAAAGCAGTAATACATACCAGGTGCATTGTCTTAATATCTAAGAGAGAATAAGTAACAGGATTATGGTTGAAAAATACCAATGTCCTGGACAGGCTTATTTGCCGCAAATGAAACGTAGCATCTGGAAAAAAAGAATAAGCCGGGGTAATTATTATGCATGCTTTTTGCAAGGGTAAATATGCTGTATTAAGGAAGGGGTCATATGTGTTTAAAAAGAGCATCTAAGGTTACTTGGTCTGGAATTACAGAATATTGCACAGGCCACATGAATGTTGTTCTATGGCATAGCTAAGTGATCCCACTTAGATACTTTCAGGGCAGCACAGTTGACTCCCACTAATTCAAGAGAAGGCAAATCTCAGTTACACTTAGAATTTCAGTATATCCCCAAACCAGAAAGTACCCATTGACCATGGAAATCAAAGAGAAGCTCAGGAAAAAATATTATTCTTGAAATTAAAGGAATGTTAACCCAGTATACTTGATCTGAAGCTCTGACAAATAAAATTTGGACTTTTATCAAATGTAAGCTTCAAGGTTGTTACATGCGCCACGGTGTCGAAACAACCTTTTCTCTCTTTGACAAGATTCAGAGAAGATTACTGTTCTGTGGCCAAAATGCAGTAAGGAAAAATCTGTTCCTATTGTGGCTGCTAAAGAAGTAGAACAAAAGCTTAGCTTTATACTGAGCAGTGAGCTGGCTGTCATTGTTCAGTCAGGCTGCTGTGCAAGCTCGGTGGACATTCCACAACTAATCCATTAAATTTTTAATGTCAAGCAGCAATCTTGGTGTACCTCAATGGATGCTGAAACTGGAGGATATATGCGCTGAATCCTGTAAGTCCAACCTACAGATTTAGAAAGAACATTACATTGTATGCAATAGATGTTTCACTGTGTAAGTATACTCAGAGATTTTAACACCTCTCTCATTTTACACATGCTTTGATTCATATAAGAATTAGAGATTAGAGCCTGGGAATGGTAAAGGACGAACATGGTAAAACTGAACAGCCAAAATATGCAACTGTCAGAACATCTCAAACTTAGACAGGCTTTTCCACACTGAGGACTGTGGGGGCTTGTTCTCTACAAAATATCTTGCTACTTGAAAATGAAGACTAATGGTTGTTCTGTCTAAAGAGAAAGGATGTGTGCTATATCAGTGCAATGGTAGTTCTACAACTCCATATATAACATGATCACAGTCCCTAAAGAGCAGGCAATTTCAAGAAGACTGCAGAATGGTTTTCTCAACAATACAGTGATCTTCTGGGAGTGTCATCTGATGTTGGTGATCAGACAGGTGGATTTTACTTTGTGAGCAGATACTAGAGTATCTTTCTGTTCCTCCACTCTGTCCCTTCTGCAGAACATAGGAATAACAACCAAGATCCTAGGGCAGACCACCCACCCACCTAGTACAGTATCCTCAGTCAAATGATAGTCAAAAGATAAATGCTTCTAAAGGCAAATACAAGCAAAGCAAGAGTTTTAAAACAGTGGCACTCTAGTGGGCTGTTTGTTGCTTAGGTACTTCTTCAGCTGCAGTTTGTGTCTGCAACTTGTTTGTAATAAACCCTTGAGTGATTTTTCTTCCATATGTTTTGCTGGACTCTTCTTGGTGCTGTGTGTCATCAGCAAAATATTACATTACTATGCATCTCCTTTTCCTAATTGTTTATTACCATGTTCAACAATACAAGTCTCACTGATTCTCTATAACATTATACCTATAAAATGTCTCTATTGGCAAAATTAGCAATTTCTCTGTACCTTTTGCTCCTTCTTTTCATTAATTATAAATCCAAAATCAGATCTTCTCATACACCACGATAACTTTTTTTCCTTGCTGGTATGAAGTACTAGGACAAAATATGCTTTCCAGGTTAGAACAAGACCTTTTCTCCTTTTTTCCCTTTTCTCACCTCTTCTCATCCATTAGGGAAAGCATGTGAAATAAGCCCAAAGCACCTCAGTCAGGTCTTTGGGATTCATCTCTACACAGTTTGACTCAGGTTTTAAGGTTCTTGTGAATGACCATGTCAAAAGTGCTTCCAAAATCCCAAGTGCATTATATCAAAATGGTTATCCCTAGTGCCACGTTTGATGATTATTCAGAGCTCTCTAATAGACAGTGAAACATAACTACCTTCCACGAGGCATGTTGACTCTTTCCCTTCAAGATTATATCTATGTATCTGTATATTAACCTAAACCTTATTTTACTTTACATTTGCTGTATTGGTATGGAAGTCAGTCTTACTGCTCTGTTATTCTTCAAAATCTTTTATAAAAAAGGTATCACTTTCCTTTCCTCCAATACAAAAGCATGCTAAAGTGGAATGTTTTCATTCTTATTTACTTTCCCATATTTCTCAAATTCCAGTCTTCAAGAGCTATTACTGTTTACCTAATTGAGTTTTTCCAACGGCTCTTCCACTGACACTCTAATTTCAGGTAGTTCTTCACAGTCACTTTTTAAAAAGAAGGTTTCAGTGTAGGAATGTCTCTGAATTCCTTCACTGTAAGTAATAACAATAACCTAGTTATTTTTTCTCAAAATGCCTTATTGTTTGTGAATCTTCTTTTCACATCTCAGTCACTTACCAGTGCTAATGACTGTATGACAAGATCTCTTTCTTCTGTGTTTAAGAAGTAGCATTATTTGATTTTTTTGCCTTTAGTAAATTGTTCCTCAAAGCTCTTTTTTGGCTTGCCTTAGTACAGTTTTATATTTAACTTGCCAAAGGTGTTGGTGTATTGTTGGGTTTTTTTGTTTTGTTTTTATTTTCTTCATTTGTACACGAGTTCAAAATTTTGAAGGATTATTTTTCTTTTTCTTTTTTTTTTGTTTTACTTCTTATAGTTTCCTTTACTCTGACGTTTAACTTTGCCACAATTTCTTCATTGTGTTACCATAGTCTTTTCATAAGGAATGCACATTTACCTTGAGATTAACAAACTCCGTACACTTGCAAATGTTTCACTCTTTCCGCTGCTCTTTTGATTGTTCTTATAACACTTTCACATATTCATGCTGATTTCCTTTTAGAAGCTGATGTTACTGTAGTGATTTTTTGCTGGGTGGAGGATAATTCATTTCCCTAAAGACTTTTAATATCTGTATGTTACAATTGCTACTACAGAGAAACTCTTTATAGTAATATCCCGATAGAGGGTCTGTCAAAGTCTGGTTGACATGGCTGGTGCTCAGGGCTGCTTCCAGAATTTCTCCTGCCTCTGCGCATTTTTTGACTATTTGTCTCTGAAAACAGTTAGAAACAATAGCTCAAAATTTATTGTTTGTGTCACGCTCTGTCATGACATTCAGCCATTCTACCTTCGGGATCCCTGAAGCGTTCTGCTACCACTGCTTCCCTTTCACTCTTGCTGCCACAGTCATGTACCCAATATCACATTCTACTATTATTTTCCTACTTAGGTGGATACGGATGTAAGGATTCTCTGTTGTCCGTTGACAAGGCTAATTTTTTAATGAATTTAAGCTATTTTTAACTATAGCATTATTCCTCCTCTGGCAAAACCTATGTTGTTATTGCTTTGTCATTTACACACTGGTATTACAATGCTCTAGTAATCTTCCTCTTTCCATCAAATTTCTGAGATGTCTGTTCTGTCACTTAAAAGTAAGCATCCTAGTCCACCCGTCTTGGTGTTTAGACTTTTAGCATTTATATAGAAGTAGCTATATAATTGGCATTTCATATGATTCCATGATAGAATTTACCTTTGGGTTTTCCTGCTAAGTTCCTGCTTCTCACACCTGGCACATACTACTTAATTCAAGGAGCAGGAATTGCTCCATTAATTTACTAGATCCTTTCACATTCTTAAATAAAGCAAATGTATACTTGTTCACAGAAAACAGCTCTTTTTCTCTACAGGGCCATATGACAAACTACCATTCATGCATGCTGTTATTGAAAAAGACTTAAGAATTCAGACAAAAGATGTGTGGAAAAAGTAATATGTAATAAATGGCAGATCATGCGGCTGCAGGAATGAGTGCCAAAGTCTATAGCTACTGTTAAGACTTCTTTAATGACACATCTGTAGAATATAAAGCAAAAAAGTCTACATGGAAAAGGCACTTCTAGTCCTCACTGTCTGAGACAGTGGTGGGGAGTGTTTATTGCTATTCATGGAAAATCATTACTATTGACAAGCCAAAAAACATACCAATTTCTGCCAGAAAAACTCATTTTTAAGCTGCTGATGTATCTCTTCCATGACTTTGCTTATGAAATGTGATTTGGATGATCCTTTACCCACAGCAGGAGAATGACAACCAGTCTGAGTAATTGCAAAGCCACTGCAGTAAATGGGAACTTTAAGATCAGTGTGAGGCGATCTAGCTTCTATGTTTTATATATATATATTTGTGTCTGTGTGTTGAACAGTTCACAGTTTTTTGCTTTTTTTCTAACTGCTGTCTGAACAAACTAAGTCACACTTACTTTAATGTATTTGGTTAGAACCTCGCATATGTTTTTTAAATCCATACTGAAACTGATCATTCCTTACGTTTTGAAATAGCTTGGAGCAACCTCTGCTGGCTACTTAGGTTTGAAATGGATCTTGACCAAAACTACTAATTCACTCTTGTACAATATATTGTTTATCTGTACTGTCAAAAAAGATGAACCTGCTGCGCCTGTATGTTCAAAAAGTGCATTATAAGCCAAGAAAGATCAGCATTTATTAAGATGTTTGTGATTTTTCAAAAAGGACAAAATGGAGGTCTATTTCACTTCTACTTTAGGCAGTCTTCAAATATTCCATTCCAGGCTTTCACAGTGCCCAGTCCAAAGCCCAAAGATATCAATTAAAATAGTTCAATATATTTCAGAGAACTTTGGAACTAGACTCAGATTTAGCCCAGACTGTATAAATATATCACAGAGAAAAACATTTTATTTTAGAGATTTTTTTTTTTGCTATTTTATCAAAAATCCCATACTAATTTCTTTTTTGTTTAGGAGAGAAATATTGATAGAAGATACATTTTTTCAGAGAACTCAGTTTTAAAGCTGTGAAATTAAAAAGTTTTTATAGGATAAAGCTGTCCTAACAGTAAGCTTACACAGCAAAATATTTAGATTTTCTAATTCGTTATACATTTACTGATGCACAGTAAAGAATACCTCATTCAGCAAAACTGTCCTACTAAAATAATGAACAAGGTGATATACAGAAGGATATACAATGTAGCCTGCAAATTTTGGCAAAATAGCAAAAGGTCTATTTTGCCTTTTCTACTCCTTCTTTCATCTTCATATTTAACTTATTCCTGAATCAATTTAAGCCAGCTGGAAAAGATTTTTAGTATGGCTGTAGAAAAATAAGTTTGGGTGTACAAATCTGCATTTAAAGGAAGATTTAAATGACCTGAGTTGTCATAGTAAACCAGCTGTGTAGTCACCCACCTCTAGAACAACCTCTTAGATAATTTAGTGTATGTATAGAAAGATTAAAGGAATTGGAGTATCTTAAATTCACACCTCAGCATTTTCATGTATCAGTAAACATTTCTTTATCAGTTTTGGCTGAGACTGGGAGGGTATTATCATAGTATATGCTGTTGAATCGCCTGTACAGTCAAGTGTAGCAGATAATGAAAACCGAAATGAACTCTTCTCTGTTGAATATTCAGGCCACATTTTCTAAAACTGGAAGCTCTTTAGAAAGAATGCTTAATTTCACAGTGTGAGAAATAGCCTATGAACCACTGCTCATAGGTAAACTTATTACCCATTGGGTAATACTAGTGTCAGGAGCTGGTCATATAGTTCCTATAGTAAGAGTAAAGTGAGATTAAATGAAAAGACACTGAGAAGAAAAATAAGAGTTCTACATCTTCTTGAAGTATTTTTAAATTGGTCTGCCTCTGAAAAGTAATTAATTTGTAGTGGAACTGAGAGCACTGGCCATTTCTACTAGTAAAAATGAGAAGCTCTTATCAAAGTCCTTGTCTACTGCTTAGAAATATAGAATTTAATATAATTTATAAGCATTGCTTCTGACTCAACTTAGATCATATTTTAATAGTTCAACAATTTAAAATGCAATCAAAGCAACTACCAGTGCCTTATAACCTAATGCTTCTAAACAGAAGCCTTGGTCCCAACATCTCCATCTACAATGTTTGAATGCAATGTCCATGCTTGAATGTAAACGTTAGAATTGTAGAAAGAAAGACCTCATGATACTCTTCAGAGCTTTAACTTACATCTTTGCCTAGTTGGTTAAGTTGCCTAATTGCCTAATCTTTTCATAGCAGAAAATGAAATCTGTAATGTGCATGTTTGTAGTGTAGTAATCCCAGTTGCATAACATTCATTTTTTCACACAATCTATGCTTCTTGGTATATCCAATAGAGTGTCATCATCAAATTTATTTTGTTAGACAGAGTCTCACTGTCAAAATAATTATAAGGATTAGAAACAGCAGAAGGACGATGACCTCAGAATAAGAGACATTGATTGCTTTTCCACATGGTTTATTAAATACTTGGCTAATGGATCATTCCAAAGGTATCTAATTAAACTCAAAAATCAGCATAAAATATGAATAATCTGCAAACTCATTGCTATAAGGCAGATGTTAAAAAACCAACGAAAACCATCCCAGAATAATGGACTGATGAATCATTGTGTGTGGCTTTGATTTTTCCACTGTTGGCTGCCACTTTAAAATCTAAACACAATCAAACGTATGTTTCTCAAAAGTCTAAAGATTATCCTCCCTTGGTACACTACTTTTGGCTGGTTTATACCTCAATTTGTTTCTCCATGCACAAGAAAAAAACAAAACTAAACAGAACAAACAAACAAAGCAACCCACAAAAAACCCAAAGCACTTTATGTCAAGGATCATTCATAGAAACGGAGGTTTCATTCAACATCCCACAGGAAATAAGGCATGCAGTAACAGGCATATAGGACGTATGACATAACACCTTAAGTGTCGGTGTTGGCACTGATTGAAAAAAATTAGATAAGTAGAACTTGAGGGAAGATGAATGTCAGTTAAAAACAAGAGAACAGCCCTTTATGGTACCACTTTTGATTGCAGTACGCTGTAGCCTTACATCTAGCTTTATGAAAGGACTAGGTGCAGCTGTGTTGTCCTAAAACACCAGAGAAAAGAAAAAAGCTGTGGAAAGACACGTTTTTCCCCCTTCTACTTGTTTCTCAAGGAATTAGTATCCTTAATCAAGTCCGAAGCTTTTTCTTCGGAAAGAAGTTTTCCTTCTTTCCTCCCTTCATGTCAGATTTTAAACATTTGGGCAAAATTTAAAACTATTCTTCTGAAAAGCAAGATATTGTGGGTTTTGATGCATTTATGAACCTTACTTGCTGTAGGTCTAATGTTTTAGATCCAGGTCTTGTAAAGCAATAAAAATACCACTTCTACAGAGAAGGAATCAAGCTACCATTCAGTACTGAACAATCTGCAGGGAAATCCATTAGCTCCTTAAAGTTTCCTGCTGAAAATGGCCCTTTGTGTACCTAGCAGAGTCAAATTAGCAGGAAGCAAACACTTTCCATACGGCAGCTATACTAAGACTTAAGAACCCAACAATGTTTATGAATAACCTGGAAACCCATATGGCCAACGTGTACATTCAGAGATACAAATATGAAAAGTATCATGCAAGAGAAGCACCTTCTATCACAAAGACAGTGAATGATCAAAGACAGTGCTGCTCATCAGGAGGGCAAGGACACTCACTGGTGAGACACAAGCTAATCAATATATGCCAGAAGGGTAATTACATTACTAAAACTGGAAAGGAGCAGAGTGACAAAGGAAAAGATAAGCTTTTTTGTTGCCTGTGAAGTGTTTCTGATAGATGCTAAGACATTAGTAAGCTTTTGCAATATCGGATCTTGTTGTTAAAGCTGGATGTCCCTACTGCTGAACAGAAAGAAGAGGGACTGGGAAGCCTCGTTCCAGACGATAATTACCCCTGTTCTTTGAGCACTCTCTTCCATCACAAAATCGTACACAAAACCATGGATTTGGCCAGGTGGCTATACAGAAAATTGGATCAGTCACATCTGCAATATGTCAAGGCTCAGGCCATCATTCCATGAGGTAAAGGTACTCCAAGCAGCAGATATCAGCCACAGCCACAGTTTTTGCCAAACTGGAGGTACAACTGAGAAAGATCAATACCGGACAGAGATCAGCAAAGAAAATCAACAGTGCAAAATTGAAAGCAAAGGAGCAAATACAAGAAATTGTAGCTGAATGAGGAACAGATTAGACACATCTTCAGAAGCAAAGGAAAGAGAGACTGGACTCAAACTGAAAGGAAATGGGCAGCAGCTACAGCCAATATGATTTAAGCTGCAGTGGTGGTAGCCAGATATTGGCATAAGAAGAGTACAAACTGAAAAAGCCAAGAGATGCAGAGCTTCACTGAGGAAAGAACACTGAAATGAAAAGACTATAATACAAAGGCCTTTGGAGTATTAGGGAAAGCCATGGAGGAGTGTAAGAAGGCAAGCAAGCAAAGCAGGGGAAGAAATATGAAGACAGATGGAGTCACGCTGAAAACCTCGTGGTTGAAACTGAAGTTGCGGTTACATTAGGAAACTCTGTGTGGAAATTCAAGATGGTATTAGTCCAACAGTGACATCACAGGTAGGTGCTATGTCAAATCAGAAGAATAACACAACAGTCAGAAGCAATTCACATCAGAATTGCTAAATGCATTTGCTTCCACTGTCATCACCTAGATGAAATTAACAGATTTTATCAATGAAATCTGGGGTAAAAAGAAAGGAAAGCCCCTCTCCATCATATCTGAAAAGTCATGGAAGCCAGGTGAAGTCCCCAGTGACTGGAAAAAGAAAAACATCATGCCCATTTTTAAAAAGGATAAAAAGGACAACCCTGGGAACTACCAACCAGTCAGCCTCACCTTTGTGTCCAGTAAGATCATGGAAAAGATCCTCCTGGAAGACATATGTCAAAACATATGGAAGGCAGGAAGGTGATTAGAGACAGCCAACATGGCTTCACAAAGGGCAAATCTTGATTGACTAGTCTAGTGGCCTTCTACGATGGAGTGACTGTGTCAGTGGATAAGGCAAGACCTAAAGATTCCATCTATGTAGACTTCTGTAAGACCTTTCATACGGTCCCCTACAATATACTTGCCTCTAAATTGGAGAGGTACGGGTTTGATGGATGGACTGTTGATGAATAAGGAATTGACTGGATGGCCGTGTCCAAAAGGTTATAGTCAATGGCTCAGCATCCAAGTGGAAGCCAGTAATGAGTGATGTCCCTCAAGGGTCTGCACTGGGACCAGTACTATTTAATCTCTTCATCAATGACATCACAGTGGGATTGAATGCACCCTCACCAAGTTTGCAGATGATACCAAGCTGAGTGGTGCAGTTGATTCCCTAGAGGGAAGGAATGCCATCCAGAGAGACCTTGACAGGCTTGAGGAATGGGCTTGTAAGAACCTCATGAAGTTCAACAAGGCCAAGTGCAAGGTCCTGCACCTGGGTTGGGGCAATCCCCGGTATCATTACAGACAGGGGGATGAATGAATTGAGAGCAGCCCTGAGGAGAAGGACTTGGGGATACTGGTGAATGAAAAACTGGACATGAGCCAGCAATATGTGCTTGCAGCCCAGAAAGTCAAACGTATCCTGGGCTGCATAAAAAGAAGTGTGGCCAGCAGGTCAAGGGAGGTGATTCTGCCCCTCTACTCCACTCTCGTGAGAGCTCACCTGGAGTACTGCATCCAGCTCTGGGGGCCCCAGCACAAGAAAGACATGGACGTGTTAGAGTGGGTCCTGAGGAGGGCCACAAAAATGATCTGAATGCTGGAACACCTTTCCTATGAAGAAAGGTTGAGGGGGTTGGGGTTGTTCAGTCTGGAGAAGAGAAGGCTTCAGGGAGACCTTATTGAGGCCTTTCAATATATAAAGGCGGCTTATAAGAAGGACAGAGAGAGACTTTTTACCAAGGCCTGTAGTGACAGGACAAGGGGAAACTGTTTTAAACTGAATGAGGGTAAGTTTAGACTGAACATAATTTTTTACAATGAGGATGGTGAGACAGGAACAGGTTGCTCAGAGAAGTTCTGGAGGTCCCATCGTTGTAAGTGTTCAAGGTCAAGTTGGATGGGGCTTTGAGCAACCTGATCTAGTGAAAGATGTCCCTGCCCATGGTGTGTGGGGGCAAACTGGATGATCCTTGAAGGTTCCTTCGAACCCAAACCATTCT
The DNA here is from genome assembly GCA_013389945.1 of Fregata magnificens. Lineage (NCBI taxonomy): Eukaryota > Metazoa > Chordata > Aves > Suliformes > Fregatidae > Fregata > Fregata magnificens. The sequence goes on along the minus strand of WAAD01041327.1, from coordinate 64,532 downwards.
ATGATCCTATGATTCTATGAAATCTTATTCACTTCTTGAAGAGACAAAATATGGAGTTCCATCAGGATACCCAGGAAGAACGCACTGACTGCAGTATGACTGTGCTGTAGGAAGAAAATTTTGAAATGTAAAAAAGGGTGGAAAAGGAAACGAATGCAAGGTTTAGCAAGGAACTGAATTCAGCTCCACCAAGTCCTACGTAAAACATGTGCCCACTGAAGACCATCATGGATTAGAGAGTGCAAATTGGTATCACTTTCATTGATTGCATAAAGTCATCTGATCAGCAAAGCTGACTTACATTATGTTCACCAGCTCCAGTTCACCATGAGCTCAACTGACATAATTATCAGCATGGGGACTGGGAACCAGTCAATGGAGTATTCTGCTAGTGTAAACTAGGCAACATTCAGTCTTCAATTTTTCTCACCTTTTCTCTGGCATTGTCATATAGTAGGTAATGGACATGCTCTTATGTCCTGCAAACAGTGGGGTACACAGAGAGAGGACCAATTTCTAGAATATCTTCCAACGGAATTGGAGTTTATTCACAAAAGAAAGTGGGTGGCCACTTAAGGCACAGAGATATAGAGCTTGATATCTGACAAATTCTATTTTATTTAATTCTTCTACTTAAAGGTCGAAGTCTGAGAACAGTAATGTCTTACCCATCAAGAAAAGGAATGATGAACAAGGAGAAGAACTTCTCTAAGGGAAATCCCTCTATCTAGTAAGCCTTTGAAATCTAGATAGATGGCCTTGAAAATCCTCTACTAGAAATATGAAGTAAAAATCAGTATTTGCCAAAAGGACATGACATGCTTCCAAAATGTATATTGCTGTGTATGCAGTGATCAGAGAGAGGAAAGTGAATTGAAGCTGTTGCATGAGTAGCATTTCTGACAAAAACCCAAGGAACTTGCTGATAAAGGACAACTTAAATTTAGTGAGGGATAATGTTCTCAAGGGGACCTTTTAATCAGTAAAGGGAGGCAGGATCTTAGAAATCTCATTTAGCCACTCTGAATCTTGTCCTAAAGTTAGCTATACATGTACTCTTATTAACAATCAGTTTAGCCAGTCCTCTAAGTTAAATGAAAGACAAAAATAAACTGTAAAACTACATTTATCTTCAACTCAAGATTATCTACCAGGTTCCTACGTCTCCTAAGGAAAGGGAATTGTGAGAATGTATCCAGATACTGAAAACAAGTCTGATGAAACCTGCTAACCTAACAGAGAGAACAGGATTCTTGTAACAACTGCTAAGCTGATTTTGACTACTGTGTCATATCTTCATGACTGAATATCAATCTCAAATAGACAGAGCAGTTGAAACCTTTATCAGTGGAAGATTCCCATAAGTTACAACAGGGGGAAAAATTTGCCACTATATTCAGCGCTAGCTTCACCTTGGGAGAGGAGTGGGGTGGGGTTAGGATAGCATCACTGTAATCCGGTGGCATAGTAGTAAATGAAAGGGTTGGTAAATTTACTGAACTCATGTTCCAGAGGTGGATGAATTAAGTATAGCCCAAATGGAAAGTGGTAAAAAAATGTTTTCTGCTTTTTACCCTTGAGTAAGCTACTGGTACAATTTGTTCATTCTTTTCATTTGTTCAATTCAAAGGGGATCAGTTTCAAGTCATAACTGAATGATTACAGCGCGTAATTACAAAGATCTTTGCAGATAACACCAGAGGCAATGAGAAATGTGGTATTTCCTTTGCTGCTAAACCATATTTTGCAATGGCATCGTTCTTTTATACTTCAGTCTTGAAGAAAGGTAAATCACACCTATACGCACTGCAGTTGTTAGTTCCGTTGCCCCAGCAAGTTCTTGGTGAAGTGACTGCTTATACAAACTGATTCTCAGAGAAGGTGAAGTCTGCATGTTTTTGAGCAAAAGTTCCCAGGATTTTCTGCTTGCTATTCAGTCCCTAGGTTGGGAAGATTTGTTCAACATGAAGGCACAACTTTTTCTATCATTGGGTGGAAGGGATAGTGCTATACAGTGCCTTGATGAAAAGATTTTCCTGACTTCAGTCACTGATTTTAGGTTGTCTTCTGAAGCATGAGGATTAGTTTCTTTTCTAATACTATTGCAAAAAATGTAAATGTTCTTGAACTACCATTTGAATACAAAGTCAACAGTGTCTTAAAAAAATATGCCTGAGACAAAAGCCAATAAACTGAGTAGCAGTAAATGCCATAAATAATTTTTGCTGAAGAGTTCAATGAAAAATATTTGCTGTTGCTTCTGTTGAATTGTTCTGTTACCAGATTTCCTCTTATTTTTGCATGATGGGAAAGGGTAAATCAGGATGCACAAATGGGCTGTTATGTACCACTTTTTTACAGCATCTCACTCTTCTCAACAGCTATGTCTTAGAAGGATTGCTTCTAAATAGGGGCAAGCTGGAACTGAGTACTCTATACTTTTTATGGAATGAACAGCTTCATTTGTGGATTACCCTTCAAGACCTGAGGCTTTTCTATTTCCTAATAGTACAAGTGCTCCCAGATCTTCAGTAAAGAAAAGGTGTGTTCTTTGGTGAAAGAAGGGAATTGCCTTATTTATAAAATATCAGAGGAAAGTTATGGATAAAAAAAGTTTGTATAAAACTGAGGTACTAAATTAAGGTGTTTATTAGAATCATAGAATATCTCAAGTTGGAAGGGACCCATAAGGATCATCGAGTCCAACTGCCTGCTCCTCACAGGACTACCTAAAACTAAACCATATGACTAAGAACATTGTCCAGACACTCCTTGAACTCTGACGGGCTTGGTTTCATGAATACTTCCCTGGGGAGTCTCTTCCAGTGACCAACCACCCTCTCAGTGAAGAACCTTTTCCTAATGTCCAACTTGCCCTTCCCCTGATGCACCTTCATTCCATTTCCTCGTGTCCTGTCACTGGTCACCAGAGAGAGGAGATCAGCACCTCCCCCTCTGCTGCCCCCCTTGAGGAACGTACAGACTGCGATGAGGTCAACCCTCAGCCTTCTCTTCTCCAAGCTGAACAAACCAAGTGACCTCAGCCACTCCTCGTAAGACTTGCCATTGAGACCTTTCACCGTCTTGGTCGCCCTCCTCTGGACACACTCTAATAATCTGGTGTCCTTCTTATACTGAGGCGCCCAAAACTGCATACAGTACTCAAGGTGGGGCTGCACCAGTCAAACCAAATCATTATCAAATGTCACCTTATATAATGCATTCTTCATCAGATGTCTCTAGGAACCATACATTGTATCAATAATGATAGAATTTATGTCCCATGATGTTTTGTTCTTCTTGGTCCAAAATGCAGTACATTTGCATTTTAAAGGTTTTAAGGGAAGCATAAGTCCTCTGGCATTTAATTATTTTTCATCAATTAGTAGCATATGCTGATCATTACTCACATCTTTCTAAAGTATTTGCCAAAATAATTGAACAAATGAAATAGAATAATGAAGATACAGCAGGTTTCTGCAAGCAAACCAGAGTTTCCCACATTTTGCTGTTTTACCGTAAGTAAACATTTATGATCATTTATATTCCTCATTGAACACTGTTTTGAGAAGGAGCCATATAGTCTCCTATTATTTAACATGAATGCATCTTGGAAGGTCAATATGAAACAAAAAGATAAAGTATGTTAAGTTGAGACTAAAGTCCAATCTGAGAGGTCTCTTAGAGGACATCGGGCTGAAAATCACAATGGAAACAACTTGGCAAGTATATAAAAGTTAAGAAAATATTCGGGTTGGGCAGGGGTGCTTGAAACAGCTTCTTGACATTATTCTTCTCTGCATAACTATGCAAAAATGGCTCAGATGCAGAGAAAAGCATTTCCTGGGGCTGTTTCAGGAGGAAGAGGGGAGGTAGGGGAAAGAAAAACCAAGGTACTGTAATAATTAACTTTTCCAGTGTCTATTCATCTAGTGAAAAAATGACAGCCCTGAACTAGGTGAACAACCAGTCCCTCTGCGTTTCATGGGGATAGCATGGAGCCTAAGAGTGAGATTCACAATAGCCAGCACCCTGAGCTCTGAAGATCTCTGCAACCAGCTCTCAGTATCCATATCAAAATTCTGACCTCACACATGGATTTTTCTCTGGCTTTGCTCAAAGTTGTCTTATGGAATTTGTCATGGTTCCTTTGTTTTCCTCCCAACGTCTCTTTTTCTTCTACAGTGTGAGACCTATCATAGTTCCTCATCAGCACGATATGAATTTTAATGCTGTAATATTCCACAAGCTCCTTAAAATCAGGTTTGGTTATAAATTCAGCTTCTTTCCCATAAAGAAGAGAGGGAACTCAAAGAGTCCACAGTTGAGTGAGAAAGAAATGTTACAACATCATTCAGATTGTTTCGGGTAGCGATGTCAGTAGAGATTTCTTAATACCCTTCTCACTTCAAAGCCTTTCCTTGATTCGTCTTCAACAGCTCTGAGGTTCAGTCTCTCAAAAGTTTGCTAAATGCTGTGCAAGAGAAACCTCTCTAGCCATTACATTTTTCTAGACCACTCTGAGTTAGTGCTCAGCCTGTATCCTTTTCCTTTTTCATTAAAACTTTTTTTCCACAAAGGACTTGAGCTCCTATTTAATCATCAAATTCACAAAGCTTTTGATCACTAAGGATTCTGAATTTCAGCATCAATAAAAAGAAAAAAATATCATTTTCACTCACATGTGCTCTATTCTGGGCTCAAGTTGTTTTCCATCTCTGTCAAATGAAAATTACATAGATCACTTTGACACTCTGTTGAGGAACCTACTGACCCTGTAAATTCCCTTTTGCATCAAGATTTCACTAAGGAATAATATGATGACCTAGTATCCAGATCTAGTTTTAATTTCACTACCTGCAAAAAAATTCATATTAGTTCTGATTCAAAAATGTTCATGAACTCCGTTTGAACTGATTCTGGAAATGTTCATGGAGCTTTAATTAAAATCTAGCTCAGCCATGATTTTGAAGTTGTGGGAACTGCCTTTCCTCAGCCCTTAAAGACTCACTAAGGCTGCCCTAATTTGCTGTTAAATGTGTGTTTATTTGAAACACTGAAAGACTGTTGAAATTAAAAACTACCTCCTGAGATCAGGGGCAGGGGGCTATAGAAGCCAGTACTCTGATCTACCTCCCTTAAAATAAAAGTCGCTTATATGTTCCAAAGTCTCAAGACTTACAAGCATATCTCTTCCAGAGGAACAAGCCGAGCTCTTGTAAATCCTATGACTTCCATCATTAAAAGTTTATAAGGGACAAGATCTGGATTTATTCCACAGTGGCTGTAGAAAAATAAGTGCCACAGTCTTAATTCTGTCGTGCTTATTCCATGTCTTCGGGTGTCATTGGAAGACATAGCTACGCCAGCCCACCCGCTCACTTCTAAGCATGCTGGTCCCACCAACTCTCCCCTGTCATCTGGCCCCTGGCCTCCCTTTGCGGGCACCTGCACTTGTCTGGCCCTTTAGGGTGCCTTCCTACACTAGTAGAAAGGACAATATTTATTTACCTGTGGGTGGGACTAGTTTTCCACTGAAGCAGAAAACCGGTGTTGCTCCCTGCACCAGCTCACTGTGGGATGAGAGGGTGCCAAGGACCAACATGAGGCAAGCGGCCAGGAGCTGTGGCCAGGGCAAGGAAGGTCTGGAGTGTCTTTTAGCTACAGCAAGCTGTAGACTTGGCTCCTGACATCAGCCAATACCCCTGCTCAGCTTGGTAAAGTCTCTCCTTCTGCTCCCCTCAGGCTTCCCCTCAACATCACTTGGAAAATGTGCTCCAGTGGGTGGGAACCGAAGAAAGATCTTTTCTCCCAATTCTCTAACCAATCTACTCCTCTTACAGTCCCATTTTTCGTCTCTTGGCTGGTCTAAAGATGCAGCCAAAAACTTTTGTTAACTTCTGTTTATATTGTCACATGCACATAGAAACAAATTAATGAGGTTATAAGAGAGCAGGGACAGAGCAACTCAGATTTTGACTCGCATGCAGTCTTGCAGTCTACTGATAGAAGCCAAATATGCCATGTCCTCAAAGGGGTGAAGTCATTCCCACAATGTTTGCAGGGCATACCTACAATGCATTATAGTACTTCCTGAAAGTCCAGTGTATTTGATGTCCTGGAAGAGTCCAGATTTCACCTCCACTAAGTCTAAGCTTTTGTTCATTTTCTTTGTGGAAATGCTTAGCAAGGGGGAAAGCATAACCTTCAAAGGCTGAAGAAAAATTTTGATTGTTTTTGTTCCATGTGCCGAAGTAATGATATAGTCCATTATGAAAAGAAAATCCTGTGTAAAATGGCGTAAAAATACAAGACTGAGTGGACGTGATTAAAGCCCTTGGTAGTTTTAGTGCTTGCTTAATTTTTGTTGTAAAAATTGTCCTATTGTTATTTAAAAGGTATATTAGGACAGAGTAACATATGACAATATTTTTAGATTATCTGGGTAATATTACATGCAGAATGAAGTATACACAAATGCTCAAATAAAAAATAACATTGTAACTGCCAGAAAATCACATTATGGTTCTGTGTTAGACATTTTTAGATACAGAATTTGTCCTGCACAGCACACAAACAATCATTCCAGTGGTGTCCTACAATAATGCCTTTTAATAGCCATTTGACCACAATATTGTTTACAGTTCCACATTGGGTTAATAGACACAAAAATAATATTAATTTGACACATAAGTTTTATCGTGGTGGGAGTGTTTTGGTGGTTTGTTTTTTGGGTTTGGAGTTGGCTTATTCCTGGTTTGTTTTGGGTTTTTTTTCTGTAATTACATGAATGTGCTGCAGAGTTTAAAGTGATCCATGAACACAAAACTGAACATTTCAGTATTCAGGAGGGAAACATTTTTTTAAAAAATGAATATTACTTATTTTCAGAACAAATAAGAAGCAGAAACTCACTACCAACTCTATTAATGAATCAGTTTAAATCAATTATAATCCCTAAATTAAACTATTCATGAAACATCTGATATTGACTTCTGTATGACAACTAATTATCTTAGAGACTTTTTTTCTCAAACTTGAGAAAGTCTACTCCCCGCTTAATCCAAACATTGAAATTATTCTTTTTGACTGAAAAAGACATATTTTTCTTGGCAGTTTGAACTGATATGTGGTGGCCAAGTGACTTAAGTTTTGTTAGGTCTTTGGAAACTCCTCCCTGGCCATTCCGGAGAAAGAGGAAACCTGACTCTTTTGCCTGTACTATGAGTTCAGGAAAGGGCACAAAAAGAAAGCATCTACTTTGAACTCTGAAACCTCAGCATAATAGCAAAAACTAATTTCCACCCCCCCACCCCCTAAATGTAGGACTAGCAAATGCTGGACTTGTTTTTTTTTGTAAAAAGAGACTTCTTTTTTTACCCCCCAGATTAATGCTGTATTTGTTCAATAGGTTTTGCAAGTTCCGACTCTCCCAACTCATGTCCTTTTCTAGATTCAACTGTGAAGTTTCACTGTCAGACCACCTTTAAACTGCTCATCAGGACCCCTGCTACTTCTTCTGCTGTTCAAACAAAATAACTCTTTTAAGTGTTCCCTAGCTTTTTCCAGTCAAAATAAGCCAGAACTGCTGAAGCTATTTCAATGTAGTGTCTCTGCCAGTTGGCTTATTTGGACTGAAGTAGAGCAGAGAGTCATCACACTTGACACTTGATTGGCAGACTTGCAGGCGTAGTGATCTCGGGTGATGCTGTGCAGCTAACATTGGGCTAGTACCAATAACATCTTCAGCCAGCACAGCTGCAGCAGGAAGGATGCGTGTATCCAGTACATTGGTGGATGAGCTGAAATAAGGAAATTTTGCAATTATATGTGTCTCTTTTATTTATCCTGTGAAGTCTGAGGGAAGACCACGATTTGGGTGATGTATTTCAACAATGGTCCGGTCTCTTTGGTTGGGTGAATAATGGTGAAAAAATGTTTTCGTAATGTTTGAATTTCTTGGTAAGTAAAGTATCAGCCTCTCAGTCTGGGAGTTCAGGACAGAAGTACACTGCAGTGGAGGGGGCTCCCTAAAGTTGCCTTGTAACTCACAAAGCTGTTGAGTTTTCATGCACTCCGTCTCTCCTTGGCAAGCTACCGTATGTACCTGCTGATGGGGAAAACACTATCTTTACTGCATCTGTGGAGATATTTAGTTTCTCTGCATAGGCTGAAAAGAAGTACTTTTCCTCAGACATTGGCAGAAAAGTTGGAAGAAGAAAGGAGACTACAGGAGACAGAAGTCCTGTTAAAGCATTTCATCTGCTTCACAGAAAAGAAGAAAGTGTAGCCGGGAGGGCTTGATCTAAAAAGCTTGAGAGCAGTCACACTTATGAATAGTTCATGCCTAGTTTCACCTCTTGCTCTTAGTGCCTAATCTGTTCACTTTAACATTTTTTTATTAGAGAAAGAAGATAGTCAGCAACCTTCAGTGTACAGATTTGGCAGTCAGGTCGCAAATCTGATCTCATTCTGGGACACATCAGTTGCAGCTTTGTTAAGTTGAATGGAATTGTTTCAGTTTTACACTTGAGGAACTGAAAAAATGTATCAAGCCCTGGTACTGAAGTAGAAATAATAATTAAAGAAAAAATTGAGGAAAAAATACTACTGTATCAACTTGGAAAATATTCAGGCAACCATACTAGTCAAAATAATACAAACTGAATGGTTTAAAACCTGCTTCTCTGTCACACTTATGTCTCATAGTAATATGTCACATACAGAGGCTCAGTCCTGCTTGTCTAATTCAGCCTGCCTATTTCAGGGGATCGTCTTTGACTTCGACAGCTTTTTGTTCTTCTAGTTTGTGATTTTTATACTGTTCATTTTTCTCAAGAGTTGGCTTCATAACCTTGAAGGAATATGCGTGCTTGGGTTTGTACACTAAGGAAAGGCTCGCTGCTGATGAACCTAAAGGTCCATGTAGGACCCGTGGAGGCCACTAACGTGGATTCCTGGCACCCTCTGGTGGAAGGTGTTACTCATACACACAGAAAAGATGAGAAATCCCAGTTCGGACAGTTCAGCGTGTTTGACACAGCTGGGCAACATTTCAGAAAATTGACTAGGGGCATTTCACGACCAAATTACGTTATATGTTATAGCTAGATTTGATAATTTCCTTTTATATCTCTTAAAATACAAAACTAGAGTGCCGTATCAAGGTATGTGTTGTGGTATACCAGGTAGCGGTGAAGAGAGACATGCCTTATGTGCTCATTTACTACCTCAAGGTGGTTATGAAGTGTAGGAAGAAAATACGAATCGTCAGGCAAAACATTTTGGTTACCCAGTTACATACATACTCCAGAACTTTCTTCCAGACATTAGTGAGTTAACAAGGCAGGTACAAAAATTGTTCCTAGTTGAAAAATACTGAGGGGATTTAGTTGAGCAACAGCTTTCTATCTCTTTAGTCACCCCAAAAGCCTTGTTCGATACTGCAAGCATTTTAAGCATTTCATAGTAGGAAAAGAAGGTAGCATGTGTTTCTAAGGGGCTCACAGTACAACCCATGTCTTTCTGTCTACTGCTAGAGCTGGTTCCCTACGTTCAATACATAGGTGAAGTAGCCCTCAAATGTTCCGCAGCTTGAACTTCCTGTCTTGGTAACACTGCATACTAGAAGGTACTTACAACAAGATGACGGAAGTTGCTTCTAAATATAGCAGCTGAGGAAGATTTTACAATATAAAACACCACCAGCAGAGGCTATATGTCTCCCTCCTCAAATCCCAAATGTAAACCAGATGAGAAAGCAATTGTCTGATGGCTAAATATGATGCAAAATTCCTGTGCAAATGCCAACAATGTAAACTCTCTTCTCATCAGATTTGGCTGAAAAATTCTTTCAAACTAAATGAGACCATGTTGCCAAACTCAGGTAAAACCTCTCCTGAAGTTAAAAATATTCAGTTAATTTCTTTCTTGTTTTTCTTCTTCTCTTTATCCCTTTATTTCAGCCCAGCTTTTAAAAAGAAGTAGTTAAGTACATCTGATACCAACCATTTCTGATCCAGTAGGACCTGGAAACTTTTTCAAGAATAGATGTTGTGATGACATCAGTCTGTGGTTGTTAGATTATGAATTGAGAAGTTTGGATTTGCTTCTAGGAAGCACTTGGCTTTTTGGCTCCTTCTCCAGATATGCCTTTGGAGCAATATGTAGACCACGTTGACACATAATGCAATCTCATTTTCATGTGATCTCTGCTTAGCCATCTGCCCCAGCTGGTCACACAGTCAACAAGCCATTTATGTTACTGTTGATAGTTTGTGTGCCATGTAGCTTTTACAAGCCTATTACTTATGAAGTGACTGAAAATAAGCTTAGGCCTCAAATCCATTGACATGGACAGCTTGGCTGGAATGTTACTACTCCTCATGCACACAAATATTCATTACAGGAAATGTCTCATAGTTCTGTTGAGACTACATAATGAATCTTATTTCTAAAAGCTGGGATGGTTCTGGGGCTGGTTTTGTTCAATGTTTTCATCAATGATCTGGATGAGGGGATTGAGTGCACCCTCAGCAAGTTTGCAGATGATACCAAGCTGGGCGGGAGTGTCGATCTGCTCGAGGGAAGGAAGGCCCTGCAGAGGGATCTGGATAGGCTGGATCGATGCGCCAAGGCCAACTGTATGAGGTTCAACAAGGCCAAGTGCCAGGTCCTGCACTTTGGTCACAACAACCCCATGCAACGCTACAGGCTTGGGGAAGAGTGGCTGGAGAGCTGCCCGGCGGAAAAGGACCTGGGGGTGCTGGTCGAGAGCCAGCTGAACATGAGCCGGCAGTGTGCCCAGGTGGCCAAGAAGGCCAACGGCATCCTGGCTTGCATCAGGAAAAGTGTGACCAGCAGGAGTCAGGAAGTGATTGTGCCCCTGTGCTCGGCACTGGTGAGGCTGCACCTCGAATACTGTGTTCAGTTTTGGGCCCCTCAGTACAAGAAGGACACTGAGGTGCTGGAGCGTGTCCAGAGAAGGGCAACGAAGCTGGTGAAGGGTCTAGAAAACAAGTCTTATGAGGACCGGCTGAGAGAACTGGGATTGTTTAGTTTGGAGAAGAGGAGGCTGAGGGGAGACCTTATCGCTCTCTACAACTACCTGAAGGGACGTTGTAGGGAAGCGGGTGCTGGACTCTTCTCCCAAGAAACTAGCGATAGGACGAGAGGAAATGGCTTCAAGTTGCGTCAGGGGAGGTTTAGATTGGACATTAGGAAGAATTTCTTTACTGAAAGAGTGGTTAGGCATTGGAACAGGCTGCCCAGAGAGGTGGTGGAGTCGTCAACCCTGGAGGCGTTCAAAAAAGGTGTAGACGTGGCACTCCAGGGCCTAGTTTAGGAGTCATGGTGGTGTTAGTTGATGGTTGGACTTGATGATCTTAGAGGTCTTTTCCAACCTTAATGATTCTATGATTCTATGATTCTATGATCTTCATGCTCTTTGGTTAATACTTGAGAAGACTTCTGCAGTCAGTTTTCTCTCATTCATATGATTTTGTAGATGTTGCCAGTTTCCACTCAAGTTTATGATAATGAGTACTCTTTCTGTGAAAAATAGTTAGTCATGTGCAAGCAATGCCACTGTTCAAATACTGTAGTATTTAAAAGTCAGGGACATGCTGTGATGACAGGGAGATTCCTGAAGTGCTGGAGGATAACAACGATCAGGAGATGCATCTGCCTGTCTCCAGACTGATCCTGGGAGACTGGTAAAAAATAAACCCATATTCCTGGGATTCCTAATCTTTTACTTGATAGCGGGGACCTCAAAAAGTTTCAGGAAAGTAATACTGCTTGTGGATTCAGGAATTCTGAGGACACAGCCTATTGCAGCTAATTAAACAGTGTCAGGGAGTCTCTTGGGCAATTTGATTATCTGTACTTGAATTCCCAGAATAGTCTTTGTCTCGGATCTGGGTCAAGGTAGCAAGCGATTCCCAGACAGCTGGTGGTGTATATGGGCCATGGACCATTCCCAACAGCCATTTTCATGCATCCAGCCTTGTTTGGGGACTAAAACCATTTAGCAGTGTGGAGACAATCAGATTCTGCCAGTTGGTCACAGGACTACAGAAAGGGCCCTGGCTGTCTTGTTTATCAATATTGATACTGAAAAATGTACGTTGTGTTGCTAGAGCTGCCTGAACTCATATTTCACATGGCATCAATTTGAAAAAGAAAATAAATTCACTCTTGAAAACGCAAGGTTAAAATTTTGGTAAGGAAATTAGAGACAGTTACAAAAAATCAATGTAGTACTGTAAGAGCACTGTTATGTTTAAGTCTGTAATTAAAAAGGAAGTTTTCTCTTTTGACTGATTTTGTGGCTTACCCCTTTCTGTAATCTTAGTGCATACTCATTGCTTGTCATGTTCTTTTCAGATTAAATTACCCTGCTTGCCTTTTACTCCATTCTCAAGGCTGTTTCAGAACTTTACAAATGACATCGTATAAAAAATACTTGTGTCAATGTATCTCATATCAAGCTCAACATCCCTGGTTTGCATTTTAGCCTTCCTTGAGATCACACATGACCTATTAAAGTAACACAGATGACAGACTTAGCAGTTACTGCTGTCATTTTCCACTCCATTCCAGAAAGCTGTGCTGGAGACTGTCTGAAGCAGCATAGCCTACTCCCAAAACAGCTGTTGTAAACTATGTCTTGCAACCTCCGTGTCCCATTGCTGTAGCCTCCTCTTTCACCTCTTCTCATTGTCTAGGCTTGGGGTTGAAAACCCCAGTTGATCCAGTCCTACCTGCAGGTTGCCTGGATCCCCTCCAGGAGCTGACAGTGTTAGCTGACAGCACTCAGCATATTGGAAAGGCCTAGACTTTCCTTATACCAATGAAGCAGGCTAAATAGGTGTCACCTTACATGTCTCTGTTCTGTGTGTGATGAGAATATGAATGTTACTGTCAGAGTAATCCCCTCCACTGGCCTGAGTTGATACAGGCTTTTTTTTTTCACTACTAATGTGTTAATTTTTATAATCTCTCATGTTTTCTTTTTGAGATAAAGGAGAGTCAGAGGAGGAGAAAATGACAATGCATTTAAGTTATCTGCTGAAGACCTGATAGTAAAATAAAATAAAATATGCAGAAACAGGCTAGGTGTCCTGAAACTAGTTTATCCAGATCTGTTGAATTCATAAGACTATAAAGTTAGAATGAGCCACTCAAGGCTATATATGTGACAGGGTACTCGAGGATGTCATATCAAGATCTGCTTCTGGACAGTATAGCGTACCCTGGATGCCTGAACGTCTGTGATACAAAACTAGTCCTGGTTATATTTATAGATCATCTTCTGTCTTCAGAGCCAGGTTCTGCACCACAGGGCAGTCACTGTCTAGTGTATTTTAGTCAACAGAGGACAATAAAGGGAGTCAATCCTTCCCGTGGAGAGGGCATCCACGCCAGATGCAGATCTGATGAAACTGTGTTTTTCTTCCCTTGGCAACTTTCATTCTGAATTGTATGGTTGGTGTCTATATTTGAGTGCAGTAGAATCATGTTCAACCACAGAGGTTAGCTCTGTCTTAGGGATTAAGCCAGAAATTGTAGGTGCAGTTTCAAAGGAATGGAATTTTGGGCCCTAGATTTCAGCATTAACTTTTGCTGGAAATCTTGAAATGCTTTTTCCCCATATGTGCGTGCAATTTCTATTCACCATTTCATATGGTGAACTTTCATGTTTGCTTTTGCTGCTGTTGAATTATGCGCTGAGTTCCCTGTTGAGGGAAGACATGAGATACATGATGAGAGGAAACCTTTCAGACTGCATCCTCTGAGGGCCAGGTGTTAGGCTATGTGTAACAATCACAGAATCACAGAATCACAGAATGGTTGGGGTTGGAAAGGACCTCTGCAGGTCATCTCATCCAACCCCCCTGCTTGAGCAGGTACACCTAGGGCAGGGTGCACATGACTGCGTCCAGGTGGGTTTTGAATATTTCCAGAGAAGGAGACTCCACAACCTCTCTGGGCAGCCTGTTCCAATGTTCTGTCACCCTCACGGTAAAGAAGTTCTTTCTCATGTTTAGGTGGAACTTTTTGTGTTCCAATTTGTGCCCATTGCCCCTTGTCCTGTCGTTGGGCACCACTGAAAGGAGTCTGGCCCCATCCTCTTGACACCCACCCTTCAGATATTTATAAGCATTGATAAGATCCCCCCTCAGTCTTCTCTTCACCAGGCTAAACAAACCCAGGTATCTCAGCCTTTCCTCATAAGAGAGGTGCTCCAGTCCCCTGATCATCTTTGTGGCTCTCTGCTGGACTTGCTCCAGCAGTTCCCTGTCCTTCTTGAACTGGGGAGCCCAGAACTGGACACAGTACTCCAGATGTGGCCTCACCAGGGTGGAGCAGAGGGGGAGGATAACCTCCCTTGACCTGCTGGCCACACTCCTTTTGATGCACACCAGGATACCATTGGCCGCCTTGGCCACAAGGGCACATTGCTGGCTCATGGTCAACTTGCCATCCACCAGCACTCCCAGGTCCTTCTCAGCAGAGCTACTTTCCAGCAGGTAAACCCCCAACCTATACTGGTGCATGGGGTTGTTCCTCCCCAGCTGCAGGACCTTACACTTGCTTTTGTTGAATTTCATTTAGTTTCCCTCGGCCCAGCTCTCCAGCCTGTCCATGTCTCGCTGGATGGCAGCACAGCCTTCTGGCGTATCAGCCACTCCTCCCAGTTTGGTATC
>WAAD01041327.1:17646-48689 GCA_013389945.1 Fregata magnificens | reverse complement strand
GTGTTGCTTTTCCAGCAAATATCAGGGTGGTTGAAGTCCCGCATGAGAACCAGGGCCTGCGATTGTGAGGCTAATTCCAGCTGTCTGTAGGCCTTGTCGACTTCCTCTTCCTGATCAGGTGGCCTGCAGTAACCGCCCTCAAGTGTCACCCATATTTGCCTGCCCCTTAATTTTTACCCATAAGCTCTTGACTCGTTCTTCCTCCACCCCTAGGCAGAACTCGATGCATTCCAGTTGCTCCCTCACATAAGGAGCAACTCCCCCACCTCACCTTTCTGGCCTGTCTTTCCTAAAAAGTATGTAGCCATCCATGACAGCATTCCAGTCATGCATGCTATCCCACCACATCTCTCTAATTGCAACGAGATCATCGCCCTGCGACTGCACACAGATCTCTAGTTCCTCCTGCTTATTCCCCATACTGTGTGCGTTGGTATACAGGCATTTCAGAGAGGTAACTGAGCACACAAGTTTCCCTGGAGGGGTGCATGAGGATCCACTATAGCCATACATACCCTTGAGGTGGTTGGTCTTCTGATTGTCATCTTGCGAGGCAGCTAAGGCACCTTTGTCGCTGCTCTGGCTGGCCTCACTCATTCCCCTGTTGGATGTGATGGCACTAGCATTGCCACTTTGGACCCGGCCCCCCAAGTCCTTCAGTTTAAAGCCCGCCTCACAAAGTTGGGCAGCCTGCTGCCAAAGACTCCCTTGCCCCTTCTAGACAGGTGGATTCCATCCCTCCCTAACGGGCTATGGTTGCTGAGGAATGCCACATTGTCATAAAAGCCAAAACCCTCGCAACGGCACAGCCACATAGCCAGGAGTTGGTTTGCATTATTCGTCTATTACTGGCTGCCCATTTTTCTTCGACTGGTAAAATGGAGGAGAAGATGACTTGGGCACCAATATTTTTCACTTGCTCCCCCAGGGCTTTATAGTCTTCCTTGGTTCTGCCCAGGCTCTGGCTTGCAGCATCATTCGTGCCCACATGGAAGAGTAACAGTGGATAGTAACCTGTGCTCTTGACAAGTTGTGGCACCCTCTCAGTGATGTCTCGGATCTTAGCTCCCAGAAGGGAGCAAACCTCTCGTGACTCCCTGTCAGGTTGGCTGATGGGTGCCTCAGTGCCTTTTAACAGAGTCACCCACTGTGAGCACTCATCTCTTGTCAAGTCCCAGAACATCCCATTTTAAGTCCTCCAGGATCTGCAGTGTACCAGGGACATATGAGAAGGGATCTTTGCCTCTAGCCCCGGTCTAATGTAACACCACATTGCATGCAGCTGCAGGATACTGAGGAATCTGTTTCTTTCCTCTGTATTCAGGGTGTTCCCTACCTTTGGAAATCATGGGGAAATGGTTGCTGCTTTATCCAGAACACAGTCTCTGGTGAGCAGGCAAAAGCATGGTGCACAGGACTTTACCCAGTGCAGGTCAGTTCTGCTAGATCTCCTACTCACTCCTCCTATACAGACAGTTAGGCTTACATGGGCTCTGGAGTAAAATCACTGCCAGAAAGATGGGTGGTCACACCTATTTTTCATACGAAAGAGGAGTCATAGGTTATACAGGTATCAGAGGATCTCTTTGTCATTAAAAGAGCCAACATAGCTCAATCTTAAATCCAGAACTGATCCAGAACAGTTTTTGGAACTTAAAGTTTAGAAACTTAAAATAAGTTATTGCTACAGTATATCTGTGATTTGATTTCAGTGAGCCCTCTCTAGTAAATATTAGCTTAAACCTCAACCTTCAACTCACAAGTTTTGTGTGCCTATGAGAACAGATTATCAAAGGGACCGAAACTACCATGGACCAAAGCCATCTTTGTTGGTTTGCATCAGCAAAAATACTACCATATGCTGCCAACAATCCCCCAAACTACTTCAGATACTAATGTAAAAGCCTCTAATGTTGAGGAAACAAGACTGCAAAGTGGTCCTGAGAGCACAGTTAGCAACAACTGCTCCAAATTGGATCAGTGACCCTGTCTGAAGTTTGCATTGACCTGCAGCTTTTTCCTTTCACTACCCTCCCCAAGTACAATTCCCACTGAAAAGCCTTGTATTTTCTGGATCAAGCTTCTAAGTTGTGTAGTTCTTACAAGCCTTTGAGGTACCTCAGCAATTCTAGTGGCCTCTGAAGCATCTAATGTGCATAAGCATCAGCCAGCCTTTCTGCATCTTGAATGCAAACCCAGCAAAATCTAAATAGAAAAGTTACTCTTTATTTAAAAGTAAATTTAAGAGCATCACTGCTCCTGATCATGGGCTAAGAAAGTGTTATCATGGGTTGTCCCATGTTTTGCAGAGAAACTTCTGATAAAGAAAATACAATACATCTTTTAACCTGAAAAATAACTCAGAAATTACTAGAAGTCAGGAATAAACCCTAGGGAACATTGATAGGAGAGAATTTTATGATTAAAGGGGGTTAGGAACTTGGTAGTTGAACCACAAAATTCTAAGAGAGGAAAAAACTTTCTTGTCAGCCCTAAATATTTTACTGTAATCAAACTGATTTTTTTGTCCAGTTTTACCTTTAGTAAAAACATCAGGTGACACCTGAAAAAAACAAGATTGAATTTTCATTTTGTTAACGATATAGCAAAACAAAATATGTTGACAAATCGCAAAAAATTCCAGGTAGCTTGTTTTCTTTTTACTGATTATCCTGGTGGAATTTGTGAATACTTTGAGGCACATTCTGCTTCATTTTTATCACAGTTATAATTAACCAGATTTTCACCAAGTTCATATCAAACAGCCGGTAGGTGGCAGAATCGGTTTATTTATTGTTAAGCTGAGCCCAGCTGCTGCTTCTCATTTGGAGAGGTATAACCCTATAGAAAAAAAGTGTTTGGGCTATGGTCCAATGTGTGGGTCTGGCTGACTGTGTGTGTCCATTTGTATTGCAGTTATTATCTTTTCCATTATATTATTGAAAGCTAAAATACTGACGTGCATGCTAGGGTTTGGTTTTGGGGTTTGTTTGTTGTTGGTTCTTCAGTTGCAACATCAAGTACACCAGTGTAAGAAGGCCTTAAAAATGTGAGGGGGAACAATACTGATCCTCTGCAGCTTTAATGAAAATCGGTAAGAAAATCCCATTTTACCTTGCTTCCAGCTTTACCTGATGATACAATTGCTGTTGGCATACATTGATTGAGTAGGTTTGTATCACGTCTGGAAGCTGATTTCTGGAAGCTGCCCTGGTAACAAGGATCCTACTTCAAAAAGGAACATTTGTTGTTTTTTTGAGACACTGGTTTTGTCCCTTCTACAATGGGATAAAACCAAAACCTGTAGAAAGCTGTCAAGATCAATTAAAAAATGAGAAAGCAAGAAAGTAACCCTCTCCTGCTGCGATTAGCCTTGGGTGTGAAGTATAGCCTGTGGTGTAGAAAGTCCAAATGCAGGTTCCTGTTCTGTCTGATTTATACTTGGCCTTCAGTTATGCTGGGCTGGGTTGATCACGCTTTGTCTTGTGCTTCCATGTGAAATTCCAACGTGTCCATACAAAGCATCACCAGTTGAAAATATCATTGAAATTGGTATAGGCCTGAAATTAGCACTTTGGGCTTTGAAACTCAAGTGGTGCTGACTATACCACTGACTGAGGCTGATCTATGAAAAGATTCAGAGTGGACAATTAAGGAGAGAAATGTCCCCTCTCTCTCTTCTCTCTCTACTTTGTTTATCTCTGAAGTTACCACCTAAACACTGTTGCGTTTTCCTGGTCCAAGGGGCAACAGCCAGCCTTTTTGCTTGTGAACCCAGAAATTCTGCCTTAAAAATACAGTGCACCCTATCATTTAATCTTAGCAGAATGAAGGAGTGGGTTTATCCATTTATTTATTTGCGAGAGAAAAGCTACCACTAAAACCCAGGATATTTTATAGGAGCTCTTTATAGGATCTCTAAATTTGGCGCTCTTGAAATTTTGTTCTTCTTTCTTTATGTTTACTTTAACTATAGCCTTCTAGGCTTGGTGAGGTGCCAAGTACATAGAGATTAAAAGCCATGAGCTGAGTTGCAAATCGATGCTATTCTCTTAAAGTAGAACTGGTTTACTAAGTATTAAGTTGACGTTTATTTAAGCTTAATGAGTGAAAATTGCAATATGTAATATGGTGGGGCCATGAAAAGACAGGAGGCCAGATTATAATCTCATTAAATAAAAAGAAACTGGTGCTATTCCCATATTAAATAAGATCTAGCCCCCTGTCTTCTCTTATGGGTTACAGGCTAGATCCACCAAGGACCTACTGTGTTGTAATGGTGAAGATCTGAGCACTTAATTAGGACTATAGCAACATAATAGAAATTAAATCAGAAGCTATCTTCCTACAGAACTTAAATAGACTCCGATGATCCCCAGTGGGCTCCAAACAAGCAGCATTAAGTCACCATGCACATTAGGTGCATGCCTACCAGACACTTAAGATAGGATATATTTAAAATCCCAACATGCAGGAGCATCCTGAAAGCTGCATGGGAATGCCTCTGCACTCTTGGGAGTCCCAGCCACACGTCTTACACCTTTTCCTGTAAAGTATGGTCTGGTGTACTCAGGCTGCTCTTCTGTTTTACATAATAACTCAGTGTTTACAGCAGCAGTTGCTTAAAGCAAAATACAGAAATTATATGGGCAGCAGGAACGAGGACCCGGGGATTTCCCCTGTCATATTCTTTTGCTTTCGTTTCTCTTGCCCCTTTCTATTGCATTAATCATTATTTCTTTTCAGTACAGTAAATTAATTTCTCCAAGAGCTGTAAATATCAGCTCTATCAACCACCACAATTCCCACTTAACCTGAAGAAGGACTTGTCCTAGGGGCTGGGAAATTAGAATTCAAATTCCTTTGCATCTGCAGATGTACTTGTATAACACTGTGAATATACATAACATTCTTATATAAAACAAGACTACTCTATTACAAAGGAATTAGCAAAGACAAGGACATCTGTTGGGGCTGGGTGGTTTGCTTGGTATGCTCCTGGGTGGGTACCAAGCCAAGGCCAACAGGAGACCTGGGGTCTGGAAGGCATTCGCCACCTCTGCCTTAATAAATGAAACAAGCTGCGAAATGCTCCCAGTCAGCTATGTGGACAGTTAAACTGTTAAAACAATCCCTACCACAGCTGTGGCCTAGACAGGCTAGTGGTGCCCAGAAATATCCCCATGCACAGCTCGGTAATGTGAGCGTTTGAGGGGCCATTCCCAACATGCAGCTTTCCTACCTCCACGGGGCTTTGGATCCTAGAAGGTTTACGAGCTTCAACATGAGCTATAGGCTACTCTGTGTTGGTTTGCCACAGTGTCTGGAAATGTTCCTGGGTGTGTTGAATTCCCTAGCCTAGAGCAAAACATATTTCCTAGCTCTGTCAGGCCAGACAGCGAGGTGGGTCAGGGGCCTCTCGGAGCTGTTAGGTCTGCTGCTGTCCTGGGGAGGCACAGCTGTAGGCTGGCAGGCAGCGACATTTCATAAGGCTGTGTTTGTGGTGCCTCCGCATTGCCACAATTAGCAGCTGAGTAGGAATTTTAAGTTATTTTTGATTGAGCAGCCTAGGATTGACTTGTCTGCAGCTTAGGGTTTTATGTCCTTTACTGGGCCTGGCACCCAGCATTTAGGACTCCCATTTGGCCGTAGGACTTAGGCCATGGCTGCAGCACACAGCAAACTCTCAGCCCTGGTTTTCCAACAGAATGTCTCCATCCTTCCTTCTCCCTCTGTTTTCCTTGAGAAGAAAGGAAGGAAGACAAAACAGGGGCTCAGAGAGCGCAGCCATGAGGGGTAAAGCTCAGAAGGCCTTGCTTTCCCTGAAGGAAGCTCCTTTCATTGTCAGCAGATGGGAGGGGGAAGCTGGGGGTGGGGGCAGACTGCCGAGGGCTGCTTTGATGTTGGCCTGTTTGTTTCCTTTCTGCTTCCTGGACCCCTACCCGAGGGGCTGGGACCATCAGCTGTGGAAGAAGCACAACAGGATGGCCGACAGCAGCCCGCAGACAAGACGGCAGCAGATGTTGACAATAGGAGTGGGTGGCACCAGCTTAAGCCAAACCAGGGAAAACCTGAAAGGATGAGACTGGGGACTGAAACAGAGAGATAGGGAACTGTGGCGAGGTGGTAGGTGCCTGTGGTGAGACAGCGATGGCTGTTCAAATGGGGAAGGTATAGGTGGAGACATTTGGGAAGCTGTGCAGCAGAGCCTTCCATGGATTTGTCTGAAATTTACTCATTTTCTGTCCTGACACAGGTCACGTTCACCTGTTTATTAAATGAGGATATCACATGCTGACAAGGTATGACCTTACAAGCCTTCAGCCAGCACAAGGCCAGTGGGTGCTAAGTAGCGTGTCCTTGAGGCCACACATGCCTATGTGGTGGGCTGTATGTGGGCATCAGCTCACATCGGCCATGTTTCAGGCAAACCAGAAGCCATGACAACACATTAGGATCTCTGCAACATGGCATGGGGCAGACCTTTGCAAGTTTTTTTATCCCTTAACCTATTTAATTTTATGGTTTCTCATAGCTGACAAAAAGGCATAACCAAGATAATCTTTTATCAGCAGGTAAGAAAGAAGCTCCTGAATCTGGATGTATTCAGGTGATTTACAGATCGACTGTGATACCACACAGCCGATCTAATAAAAGAGAAGGTAAATTAGCTCCAGAATTATTCAGCCAGAATTGCCATCAAGTGATTAAGCTTGAAAATGGACACCCAGGTTGACCAAGATGGCACAATGGACGG
Organism: Fregata magnificens; assembly: GCA_013389945.1. Lineage (NCBI taxonomy): Eukaryota > Metazoa > Chordata > Aves > Suliformes > Fregatidae > Fregata > Fregata magnificens. The sequence goes on along the minus strand of WAAD01041327.1, from coordinate 41,932 downwards.
AAAGCCACAAAATGTTAGGCTGTATCTCATAGTAGCAGTAGGACACCTTGGTCTTAACCACTAATTTATGACTTGCCAATAAACACCTGAATGCAGCTACTCTACTTATGTCCTGGCAGATACTTACTGGAAATACAAGATCGACATTTTGGGCCAATTCCAGAGTGAGCTATAAATAATGACAGCTTTAACTGTAGTTTTCTACTTACAGTTAGAGATATTTTCCTCCACAAATGGTAAATCTCATCACTCCAGTAATTTGTACCTTTGTTACCCAGCTGACATAGCCATGACATAGCGTAAGATAAAGGTAGGTAATATGCAAAGTAATAAGAAAACATGCAGTGCAGTGTAAAAGCATTGATCTCATGTAAAAAAGGATACTGAAGTGTTTCCTGCCAGCTATACTTTCCCTGAGAGAACTCAGGGAGACACACATGCAAATGAACAGCACTGGTCAAGTCACTGTGTACTTGCCCTGTCTACTATCAGCCATCCTGACTCAACTGCAGGCAGAAGATGTGATGAACGGTGTGTCTTTGGAGAGGTTTCTGGTCTTTAAGGGAGCAAATCTCAGTTCCGATTCCATCAGAGAGAGGGAAGCTATATGTATCTTATGTTAGAAATTCAAAGGAAGGCATAGTGCATGTCTGATATCTGAGGTACAGAAAGTATGTTACTTTACTGTAAACACTGCAAGAAGACTTAATTACAAAATTGAAATGATAGCTCCTTTTGTTGCATGAAAATCACTTTTCTCCAAGTGAAAATGAGAAAGAGAACACCAGAGGGCACTATTTAATTTTGTTAAAGACCTGATTGCGGTCCTGTCAAAACAGTGATTTATTTGGGATACTCATTCTCTTTCCTTTTTTGGTGTCTCCAGGCTTCTTAGAGAGAGCTTGTCTACTTTAAGAGAGATATAACATTAAATGGCTATTTTGCCCTATATGCAATTCAACATTGCAGTAATTAGTGACATGTGTAGGATTAGGCATTAGGACCAATCCTGCGATACTTCTCAAGCAAAACACTGGTGAGCAATTGGATCTTTGCACTGAAGTGTCTCTTGCATTCAAGTCACAGAGGCCTTAGATTGGGAGCTGAAAGTCCAGGCTGTTCATCACACTTTGCATGCATTTGAAAAACAAATAGCTCCTGTTTACAGCTCACTATGAAATGGTTACATAGAAAGCTGATAATGGTGTGGGCAATGAGATTGAGAACATCATATATGCACATGCTGGAGTTATGCATTTATGACAGTGGTTTTGGTTATGCTGTTTTTACATGTCAATCAGGAATACAGGACTTAACAGGAACTCTGGATACCAGATGTAGATGCCTGATGGGGAACACTTATTGTGGCTTCTATTGTTTTGATGAAATCAGAGGGTAAAATGACACATTCTGTAGGATGGGATGGTTGAGGCAAGGAAACACCAACTTCTAGGAGGAATTAACCCATTAGGAAATCCACTTCCCCTTTATTATTGGTCATAAGGCCGTTTAGCATGATAACAAGCACTAAACACACATATTGATGATGTCTGTTGTCAACAGTATATTTTGTTCATTATATAGTGATTGTAATATCAGGCTCACTGAACACAGCAAAAAGAGATATTTACCAAGTTTTAACAGCTATGTTTTAGATGCATGTAACAGGCAAACCAGATGCAGCTTAATCCCTATAAACTAGCTGAAGTACATAAAAATTAATTTATTAACCTCTGATCGTGACTTTGTAAACCACATCATCATTTTTAAACAGTTGAAAAAATAAAATTTCTGGTATGGGGACTTGAGGTGAACCAGACAACATCTGCATCTACAAAATGAGTAATTGCATGCACGAACAAGGTTTGTGGATTACAATTACCCATTTTGCATGGTCAGCTAGCATGAATTCACAGATCTGACTTGAGGCCACAAGACTGATGTCTCCGAAGTCTGAGGGAAAATTAGAGATGTGAACAAGTTTGAATGAACAAGCACCAATGCAGATCACTCTATAGAACTCAAACCAACCTAAATGGGAAAACAGATGGTGAGAAAAGATAAAACTTTTAATTTTTGTTTTAAATAAGCATTTCACAACAAAATAAAAAAGAAGCCCCAATACCCTTGTACTGTTGGGGTTTGGCCAAAGTTAAAATAGAAGCAACCGAACAGTGGGGAAAAAAATCTTGTTTTTCAGAATAACTAGACTGAACAGACTTTGCTTCCGGGCTCAGGCTGTTAAAAAATGTCACATTGAGTCTCTTCAGTTGAGTCTTACAGCAGAAGGACCCTTGTATTGGCTGCTCTTCTGACTTCAGCTTCAGAAGTTTGAGTGTGCCTCTTGTCACCACACTGCACTGAGTTTTACCTGTGACTGAGCATCCCAGCTGTGTGGATGTTATATTCCAACTGTGTCCTTAAAATGGCACACATGCCCTAATTGACCACCTGGACCCTAGTCTTGTTTTCCATAATCTGTCCACAGAAGTCTGTCTGTCTGCATAAATTTTTAACCTCCAAATGTAAATTAATACTGTGGGCACCTTTAATAGCCTCCCTTCACCTGTATTGTGACCTACTAGTGTGTTTGAAAAACTGTTATATTTTCTGTCTACACAGATGTTAAGGAGGCCTTGCAGTTATATTATCTCATCTGTGGTTATTCAGCTGCAGAAAATCCCTTTTCCATGATACAATTGGAGCCCAATTTACCACATTCCAATTAACTACCTCTGTTAGTATTAGTTTTTATGTGGTCCATTGCTTTTACCTGTGATGGGGGTTTTTTTGCATCTGGAGCCAAGCGGTTAGCCAAAGTTCAGGATCTTACAGGTTTAGGAAGAATTATAATGATGTTTATGTACAAACAAGTTATACACAACCCTATTTCCCTAAACAGAGTGAAAATGAAAAGCAGATTATTTTCTCAAAGTATATAAGAAGTCACATAATATCCAAAGTTTTCCCAGAAGTCCTGTGCTGAAGACTTTCTCTGCTTCCTCTCAGGATTACACTTTTGATCCCTTCGCCACTGAACTGGGGCCTTGCAACTGAAAGCCCAAACTTCATCTTTCAGACACTCAGTCTCTTAAACCTTGGTTCCAACCTAACCTGTTTTTCTTTACACTGAACTTTCCCAGGATCCATCAGGATCTCTCTACTAACAGTCTTTTATCTCACTGGAGTTGTGCGACCTTCTGTGTAGATCCAAGACAAAGTCAATGGCAGCTACGAACATTGTTCAGTGCAGCAATATAAAAAAACCCGTCTCCTGTGTTCAGATTTCCTGTCATAAAATAGGCATTACTGAAGGGGAAAGGAGGGATTCGGAAGGATATATAAATGGCGAATGTAGTTTAGAAGTGATCTCCTGCACAACTAGGATGATCCACTGTGAGTGCTGTGCTTTTGTAAAGCTGTATATTGTCTTATTCTCTTTGCCCTGTAAGGCACTAGAAAATCAAATGAAGTAGAAGCTGATGTCTCATAAAATATGCTGTCTTGTTCTTTCTTGTTCTCAGAGTGGTTATGCTAGATATTGCACTATTTCAAGTTTCTCCTGGCAGTGTATTTCACCGTAAGCTGACCGAAATGAATGGAGAGTGGTTCTTTCCCCAAATTTTTCTGCATTGTAGATTTGGTCTCTGACAAGAACAATGAGCAAGAAACAATATTCACTTCACTTCCTATTCTGTGTTTTGTTTTTCTTGTTGAAATTGACAGTATAGCTGTGCATACTGTTTGTACTTTTTTGGCTGCTTCCCTTAGAAACTGCAATGATATTCATTTCACTTCACTGAAAAGCCATGACACAGCAGATTTCCTGCACTACAAATTAAGCTCATGTTCTAGAATTAAGAGTCTGAGAACAAATCGCTAGCTCTTACACTCTTTGTTGCTCTCTGCAGTACTGTTAAAGACTGGTCTATCCACGTCTCATGAAATTCACCCTTGTTCTGAAAGCCTATGGGATCCTTAAGAAACAATCATGCCCTGCCTGCAGCAGAGAATTAAAGACTTAAGAGATGCTTAGAACTCATACTGGTCCTTTGCACAGGAGGCACATTTCGTCCAGTATGAGATTTTTTTACAGTAGAACCTACTTTTAATAATTGATCTTTCAAATTGATTAAAAGCTCCTGCTCCACTTCAGCTATTAATCATCCTTAGAACACATTTATGCCATCATTGCCTCATATACTAAAAAGCCAGTGAGATAATTCCTTAGCTAATCACTGTATTGTACGTCTGTTATAACTTCAGGGGACACTGTAGCATCACTGTCAGTGGTGTCCTTTTTCTGGTTCCAATCTGGAATCAAGTACCTGCTTAAGATATGGGACTTCAAAGTGGTTCAGGGGCTCATTTCTGCCCTGAGGGATGGATTTTTTTTTTTTTTTTTTAAGTTTATGAAAGAGTAGTTGCTATGGCCACATCTGGATTTTCAATTCTTTTGAACCTGAATTTCCGTGGGTACAGTATCACACAATATATTTATTCCAGCTTAACCAAGGCAAGTACTTTAAAAAAACCCCCACAATTTCTTCCTATGCTACTTGTTGCATGTCTTCCTGTTTTCACAACTGCAACAGATCTTAAAAAGAGAAATCTTCTTTTTGTTAGATAAAATAATCAGCATATGGCTGTACTGGTATTGATGCTGAGACTTGGTACATTAGAGATAAGAATTGCTTCCAGGTACAATAACAATAAAATCTTTCTCTGATGGTAAGATAATGAGTTCATATTTACATAGGGAAAATCAGAGACTGAAACGGAATACTGAGTGAAATCTAATTTCCATCTGACTCTCATGATTTTTTTTTTTATTGGTCCCATATCTTAATATAAGCAAAGTGTTTTGTTCTTTTTCCATGTGCTAAGATTATTATGATTGTTATTTCAGTCATCAGTCATTTACTGTTTATTGTACAGAAACAAGAAGTCATGAAAAATCAAGAATCCAAGCAAAAATGTTTTCAAAATACCTGGGAATTGGGCAAGCTTTTTGAAGTTCAGATAAGGTGTTCAGAAATCTCTTGTTCTATCCAGTTCACCTTCAGTGCCAAGAACTGAAAAAGCCCAGATTCTGTTGTTCTTTCTGCTTCACCCATTTATCTAGCATGTAGAATATTTTTTCATAGGAAGTAGTCTCCAATCATTCCTGCAGTTGTTAAACAGCTGCCAAATTTTGGCCTGAACTTCTCTGTGTCTGTATTACACTCATTTATCAAGCCATGACCCCTCCAGATGAAATTATTAAAAACTTAATTAAATACGTTATTATGAAACATAAAATTGATCTGAAAATCTTATAAGGTCCTTTCCAGGTCCAGGTTCAGGCTTCTGTTATTTTTATCTTGTAGTGACCGAAACCTCATCTGTTGCTACATATTTTACAGTAGCACACAAAGAAGAATCCCAGCACCCCTCACTTCAGACGTTATGTTATTTGTGCCCTAGGAAACATACACCCTCAAACCCAAGTTCTGGAAGTCAAATAAAGGAGGAAATGAACTTATTATTTTGTCTGAAAAAGTATGTCAAATCCAGTTGCACTTCCCATTGAAAAAAAAAAGATAACTTTTGATATGTCTTTACGTGTTAGAAATATTTATTATCAGATTTTAATTTATTAATATCCATGTAATATGAGTATTGCAAACACTAAAATCATGTGAATGTAAAGCTGTGAGGAAGCTTGAGAAATCACATAATCCAAAGCCCTGCCTGTCTTGTGTGCTCTATATGGCTGCGGTATCAGCATAATACTTTCTAATCATTAATACATTAATCCTCAAACATATCCATGCAGGTGAGGGGAATACAGCAAGTCCTGTTCATGGGCAGGAGACCTAGGCAGCACGTTGGAATAAGTTTCCTGTAGTCACAGATGTTTGAGACAAAGGAGGGACCAAAAGATATTGGCCCACCAAACAGAGAACACAAAGCTGCACCAGCTATATTCACTGCTGTCAAGCATACTATATTTGCAGTGGCAGCCAAATCTCAAAGCAAAACAAGAAATAAATCACGTTTATATGAACATAACACCTTCCTCGATATCTTTCCATGTCTTTGTCTCATTTGTGCAATTCATTTTGGTCCCTCATTGTCCCTATTCTGCTGTTCTTTTTAAGAAAAAAAATACTAAAAATTACAGCAAAGTAAATAAACAATTCATCCTTTCTTGTTCTCTGCCAGTTATATGGTCTCCTCTGTTCCAAGTCTTTCAGTTCAGGTATGATGAAGAGAGAGGGAAAGAATTTTTCCTAAGAGTTTTTAGTTACTGGAAATAAAAATATGATGCAGGAACCACTACTTTCAAGTGTTTTGGGACAGAGTGGCACCCAGGAATTAGTATAATAGCTGGGGAGTGTCACAGACATAGACATCAGAGATCATGGGTTGTCATATGCATCAGAGAAATTAAAGTTGCCTCATCTGAAGATGGAGGGAAGAAAAGGTGCGTTGCACAAGCAAACAGAGCTGGTAGAAAGAACTAAATGTAGGAAAGAGACAGAATAGGAGGAAGGTGTACTGGTTTTGGCTGGGACAGAGTTAATTTTCTTCATAGTAGCTAGTATGGGGCTATGTTTTGGTTTTCTGCTGGAAACAGCGTCAATAATACAGAGATGTTTTCATTATTGCTGAGCACTGCTAACACAGAGCCAAGGCCTTTTCTGCTTCTCACCCCACCCCACCAGCGAGTAGGCTGGGGGTGCACAAGAAGCTGGGAGGGGACACAGCCGGGACAGCTGACCCCAACTGACCAAAGGGATATCCCACACCATATGACGTCATGCTCAGCAATAAAATTGAGGGGGTGGAGGTTGGCAGGGGTTGCTGTTGCTCAGGGACTGGCTGGGCATTGTTGGGCTGGTGGTGAGAAATTGTTTTCTTTTGCATTACTTGTTTTTCTTGGGTTTGCTTTTTTTTTTTCCCTCTCTCCTTTTTTTAATTATTAAACTTTCTTTATCTCAACCCACAAGTTTTTGCACTTTTACCGTTCCGATTCTCTACCGCATCCCACTGAGTGGGTGGATGAGGGAGAGGCTGTGCTTTGCTTAGCTGCCTACTGGGGTTAAACCACGACAAAGGGGGTTGGACAAAAGCTTGAACACTGATGAACAGCACTGTGGTTAGGAGATCATACTCCCTCCCCAAACCTTCCTATTTCGCTACTGTCAAAATGCTCATGACACCTAGTAGCAAACCACGCTACTTCTGTTACCAATGACTTTATCAGCTTTTGTGCCAACGACTTAAGCATCAAGAACGCTCTGAACATCATCTGAAGGTTTCTTCTGTTCAGAATTGATGTGAAAGTCAGTACAATGCTGGAAATAACTTTCTGATTTGATAATTTTTAAATTTTTTTTTAAACCAGAGAAATTGGTGCACAGGAAGGACTTGCTCCTGTGATGCATCATGGCTACATAATGAAAGAAAAGCATCTTGAAAGCTCCCTTCTTCATCTGCTCAGAATCGAAAGTTGGCTGTCACAAAGATGGACCCATTTAAGGCAGCTGATGTTGTTGTGGGAAACAGTTCTTACCCCTGCCTCAGCTGGGAGCATCCAATACGATCTCATAAATCAAAATAATCAGTGGTGGTCATCAGTTAGGCACTGTATATAAGTACACCTACTAAGAGTCACATCTGAAGACAAAGGTCTGTGCATTCCCAACAACAGTGCATATCAGCTGGAGCTGTCGAACATAGGGAATGCTGCATAATACATTACAAAATTAGGTCCTAGATACCTCAAACTTGGCATCTGAAATTAGTGAGTACTTCTGACCTTACTCTATGCAAGTCTCATTTCCTTATATGTGAAGCAGGGACAATATATACCATGCCTCAGGGAAGCTCTGAAGATACACTAAATAGTATTTGTAAAGTAATTGCGTATTTTAGAGTTATGAGCACATAGAAAAGCCTAAATAATAGACACAGTGGGAAATAAAACCACCACTGAAATAGCTGCTAAGTAAATAAGAACTGCCTGTTCTTTGCAATGGATGGAAAAAAAGCTGTACAGTCACAAAGTTAAAAATTATATTATAATACATATATTAAAGGACACTGAACTAAGGTGTTTTCTCCCAACTTTCAAATTTTTTACTTTTCATCTTTATACTGATCTTTTAACATCATCTTGCTGTTTGTATCATAATGAAATGACCTTTAATTTCATTTGTACTATGAAGTGCATGATTATGTCATGCAGCAAAAGAGTTTTACAGTCATTCATACTGGATCATGGGATTACTCACAGGAAGCAAAGCCCTAAGTGAATTACACAGATCATATCAAATAAATTGAAGTAAAACCTTTCCACTGCACCAGTCTTCACTCCCTGTACAGCACACTGCATAGACTGTTTTTAAACCCTGGAACAAACGTGGTAATTCCTAAGGAACTATTTTTCAATCCCTTTCTTGCAAAACCCGGATTAGTTTTTCCTGTTTTGTCTAGTAAGATATTAAGCCTTAGGTGCTGTGGTTTCAGCTGGAAGAATAATATGGGTGACTGGCATATGATCTAGTCTGTGGCCTGGATGAGAACATCCAAAGCTTCACCTTAATTATAAAGGCATCCCTGGGATGCACACACCCAAATGTGTTGCTAGGAATTTGATCAAAATGCCACCTGTCTTGTCCTGCAGTAAGTCAAAACATTCTCTAGTTGTTTCCTTACTTTACTACATACTTAGGACAGGTAAGCATGCATACAAAGTATAATACACCTTATACAGGGACTTAGGAACAAGAATTCAAAGATATACTGATTACCACTTCCAGCAACCAGGTCCTCAAGCACAGATTTTTAGGAAAGGCTGCTATAATGTGTCCATGCTAGCCGTCCTGAACTTTTTTAAGAGTCACAGTGGTTTTGCCCCATCTCTAGCCCAGCTGCTCCCTCAACCTCTCCAGGCCCCACAGTTGATCAGTAGGTCTCCCAGCGCTCCCCATGGCTTGCCCTACAACACAATAGCCGAACACAACTAAATTCATTCCAGTTAATGTATGCTCCCAGGTGCCCTAAGATTAGTCACATTCAAACAAGTCATTGTTATCCTTGGAAAGCAATAGGTATAGTTTAGGCTACAAATTTAAACCAGTTTGAAAATAGTTGACAGCACCTGGGTTAGCTGAGGCAGAACTAAGCAGAGTTCAGCTTCATGGGCAAACAAGAACCATTTTCTTTTTATGCCTAGTCAGAACCAGAGGTTAAGACAGTAGCTTGATGCAACATGAGGAGAATTGTCATTCTGTCACATGCAACTCATGAATACTGCAAGTCTCAGATTGGTGCCGTGCTTGCCCCTTCTCCCTGTCTCTCCGTATTCTCAGGTTTACAGTTACCATCATCAGGGTATTAAAGCTCTGCAGGCACCATGTACATCTGTCTGCACCTGGCAAATCCTGCATTCTCCCCCTCATATAAATCCTACTGCTGAAAAGTTGGTTTATACATTCCATGCACTCAAGGTTAACCTTACAGTCTTAAAAAACTCTTGGCTCATAAGCTATATAAAGGGGAAATTAAAAATGAGAGGGAGGGGAACAGACAACAATTAAACACACTAAAATTAATTAGGTTTTTTGAAATGTGCTGGTGACCTGAAGAGAAACATGCCTGTTTCTAAACCCTTTCAGTACTTTCATATGAGATACATTTTTCAATTTCTCTGCTTTCTATCTTGTGGTCATTTTGGTCTTGAGTGAAGCCCCAGAGATATACCAGTTTATTCCAGATAAGCATCCATAAGATTACTTGCTTATCTGAACCTTGTCCAGAGCTCTTTGTTTGAGAAATCAAACCATAAATCAACTTCCTTGTGGTATTCCTAGGAATTATTTATTGTTGACTAGGCTGGGAGACTGTAAGACAGTCTTTCTTGTGGTATTTTGGGACTTCAGATTATAGTAAGTTACTGCAGGCTCCCAAAACAGGTATGGACACATACACAAAATGAACAAAAAGGACCCACCACAAATTTCAAAGTGCTGTGCTACTTGTGAAATGATCACTGTCAGAAACAGGGAGCTAAATTCAGTTCTCTCTCCTGGTGTAAATCAGGAGTAATGCTCTTACCTTCAGTGGAGCTGTTCTGAATCATCAATAATTAAACTAACATGGTATTGTAGTAAAAAATCTTCAACTAAAAGCATAGGTTGTGTCAGCTTCTCTGCTGATGTCATTGTCTGAAGGAAGCTTCATGACAATGGTAGAACTAAGTTTATTTTCCTTCACAGAAAAAAAAGCTGTATCCAGAAGTTCCCATCGCCTGTGTCTCAAAACAGTCTCCTAATCATCTACATAGACTTTGATGTCAAAGTCAAAGATTATGTTAAAACACAGTACTGTTTTTCAAGGTAATTGCATGCTATCCTAGATTGAAACATTACCACTCCAAAGACCCCATGCATGAGAAGAACATTTCTCCACAGAGCATTTGACTGGAAGGCTGTTTTCCTTTAGCGGTGGAAGTTGATTTGTAGTGGCTTGTACTGTGCATGTTTTGAGTGTCCACAAAATTCTCTAGCTGATTATGATGTATTTATTTGTGTGGGGTAATCTGAGATTATTTCCTTTCTGCTATGGAAGGTGGTGAGCCAGTGGCTGTGCAGAGTCTCCAAAGCCTGCTTTTTGTTTCCAGCTCTGTTTTTTTCAGAAAACAGCGTGATGCACTCTGGAAATAGTGTTTTCAGGGAAAGCAGTAGCAAGCATAAAGAATCAAGAGGGTCCTTTGTGTGGTTCACTCACCAGACTTCAAGCTCAAGATCATAAATTTATGGGCCTGGTACTGAGAGGATTGTTCACAAATGACCCAATGCTTCTTGTCAAAAGCAAAAGCGACAGTGAAGTCAGCTCAGATGAGAATAGTGGGAAGCCAGTTAATCCTGCCAACATCCTTGTCACATCCTAGTCATAGACAGCTGGGTCTGCTTCAGAAAAAGTATGCTAGGATTGAACCATGGTCAATAAGGGCTGGAGAAGCGGCACGGACCATGTTCCACACTCCAGTCAACAGCTGTACTAATTACCTGATGCACGAGCTAGAGCAACAAGCAAATGAAGGCAGAAAAAAGAAATGGTGTTAATCTTATGAAATAGCAAGAAGGAGTGGAGAGGTGGGGAGACACTGGAGGGTGGGAAGACAACGCAGGAGAAATATAAAGGCTTTGGATTTGACTTCCCCTGATTGCTCAACTGCTCCTCAGGCAAGAGAAGAGCTGGCTCAGATCCCAGCAAGGGTCTGTGGAGGGAAGTGGGTTCATGGCTATGGAGTCCCAAGCGGTCCATGTGAGACTGCTTGACCAGTTGGGTGTCCCTAATGGGCATGGTCAGGAAGAACCAAGGGTATGGGAATGTTCTTCAGAGAAAACAGGAGATGGACATCTGTGTGAGCTTCATGGGGAGAGGAAGAGATGAAGAAAGCGAAGGAAACAAGACCTGCTGAAGAGCCTGAAATGGGGCACACCTGATGCACTCTGCTAACTGAATTTATGGGGCTTGCATAATACAGCCAGATTAAGCTATCCTTTGAAAGCAAGAAAGTTAGAGTAAATGCCTTGCCCTCTCAGATGTGCTGAAAACTTCCAACTGCAAATTTCAGGCAAACTCATGTGAGCTTCCTGAGCTGACAGGCAGCCTGAATCACAGAAGGCTCAGAACTCATTAGATTCCCAGTAAACTCCCTAGAGTGCCACAGAAACAGCTCTTTAATATCAGTGTTGATTTTCCCTGTGAAGAAAAAGACAGAGGGTGAGTTTCAACAGGCTGAATGGTGATGTCTGCACTTTGGACACTTCCATCACAAGTAGCAATTCTGTATTCCTGTTACAGTCAACAAAGTCCTGGTCAGTTAAGTTCGGTCCTGATTCATCTAAACCTCAGTCAGACATCTTAAAGGTCCCTGATGAATCACACCCTTGAAATACCCATTTCTTTCCATTAGGTGTGAAGGGAATTGAGGGTGACTAACTCAGAGAAGAGCTACACCCAAAAAGTCAAGTAGAAAGGAAAGAAAAAAAAAAGAGGAGGATAAGGAAAATGAAAGCTGGAAACCCAAGAGTCCCCCATGTGGCAATGATGTACCTAATGAAGACCAGAATCCCCAATTTTATTACCATAAGAAGGCCAATTCTGTTGTGGATGGAGAGGGGCAGGGAGTTCCCACATTAATTCAGTTCCCACAACTAAAAGTGGAATTTGGCCTGTTGCATCAAAGTTTGTCAGCATGAGACTTCAAAATCCTTTTGAGTTTTAAGGTTTAACACTCTATTCAATTCTGATTTTGCCAGTTGCTGTGCTGTTTTATCTTCACAAATCCATATGCTCTGCTGTTTCACAAAGGATAGACTTTTCCAAGCATAAATATCTTCAGCTGTTAAATCCTAAGGAATCCAAGTTCAACTACAAGGCAGGCAGGCTACAAAAAAAAAAAAAGGAAGAAGGATTTTTTTTCACAAATGTTTTACCTTCAAAAATACCTAAGCTTTTCCATAAGTAGTAAGCTGGGAAGGAAATAGAACATCTGAGGTTTTCCTGTGATGTTATAGCACCCTGGGAGAAATATTTACAGGAATGGGAATTTGAAACCAAGTGGGGTTCAGTGACTTGTATGGTAATATCCGGAATACTCCACTGCTTCCCAGTGAAGTGCTATTACATTAAGCATACCCTTTTTGAAATGGTGGTGTATATTTATGGTGTTTCACTGGACATACCTATTCAGAAAACAGTGGATATGAAAATGTTCTATGTTAGTCTTATAAAAAATTGAAAAGTAATATTCCTCAGATTGAGAAGCCAGCCTTAGTCCCTGAGTGCTCCCCTTAGAGAAGGTTCTTCCTTAACCATTTGGAAAGGGGGGTTAGCTGTCCTTCACATAAAAGACCCCTGAGAGCCAATCAGGAGGTTGAAGTTAGTTTTATCAAGGAGAAAGTGCATTTGGAGGACCAAAAACTTCCTCCCTCTGTTAGTAATCTCAAGATTCCCTAAAGGAGGCAATAGTGTTGCACCTCTCCCATCATGCATCTGGGTGGTGAATGTACTTTCCTTTAAAAGCAAGACTTTGTGGATAAGGAAAGGGAGTGCCCCGCCTTCAATGATGTGAAGGCTGCAAAAGAGGTTATTCACATGCTAATGAACAAAGTCAACTTTGGGGAGGTCCCTCCTGCATAGTTGTCTGTTTTCAGTTTTAATGTGGCTTTCAGTCCTTATTCAGGCACAGCATTTAATGAAGGCAATGCACCTTTTGCTGAACTGAGCTGAACTTACTCGGAGAATGGAGTGTAAGTCTCAAAGTTATTAATAATAATTAATGACTCTCATGAAGTAATCTTTACAGGTGTTATCATGGAAAAAAAAAAAAAAAAACCACCCAAGCAACACTCCCTCATTTCCTGGCAGAAAATTTCTCCACCTTAACTATCTTTGTTTCTTTTACTGATTTTATGGTACCTACAGATATAGAAAAGAAGCTAAAATGTGGCCAGGAGTGGTCAGCAAGTAAAGAAACTCTAACTTCAAGACAAGAGGTGCCCCCAGGGAATCTGGGTAGTCTTTTCTGTTTCCATTCCTCGTGCAGATACAAGTCCTAAGTTCCCATTTTTGTCAGTGGTTTTGTTATCTCCACCATGCAGCCCCTTCAAAAGTTAAATGCAATTGAGCTACGTGTTCCCCCTGAATCTTAATTAATCAGAAAGAGAAGGTGGCAACATACAATTCCTGTTCCCTTGCCTCAGTTGGCAAACATTGAATTTATTCCGATATACTTATTGTGCACAGGAGACCAAGTGAAACTCATTTGCCTTATAAATTATGTCTCCTGCAAGATAAGATTTAACATAGATTACTAATTCTATATGATTTGGAACTGTTTCAATTTTATAGCCGTTTTATGGTTTAGAATGTGTTGTTCGTGAACCAGAATGCAAATAGAGAAAAAATGCACTGTCTGTATTTTTTTTTTTAAGATAAGCTGAGTTTGTTTTTTTAAAATGGATTTTCTAGATTTTTATTTTTATGTAAAACTGGAATTTCCTCCTCAATTTTCCAACTGGCTCCCTAAGGATGGTTAATGTTGCTATCGGTCCTTTCACCTGAGGATCTGCAAAGGCTCACCCATTATTGCCTTATAAACTAGAAAGAATGCAGACGCACGTGAGGAGAAACTTTGTTAGACACAGCAACATGTCCATCCTGTAGATGAGGCAGAAGTCTTTAGAAAGAGTCAGAGCAACTTGAGTTTTGTGCAAGAACTGAGAAGTCCTGCACCTAAAATAATATAGCCCATATTACGGAGTGCAAAGGACTGTTGTATCCGTGCAAAAGTGCAGGAAGGACCATCAATGGATTTAATTGAAAGGTTCCTTTTTGAAAGCTCTGGAAGCCATTTAGTGTCAGTGAAGTGCTTTTTCAGTCATTAGCTGTGGACTTTCCTTCTGCAAGTCTCTTCTGCACAAATAGCAGAAGCAAAGAGAAACAGACAATTTGAAATTGCATGTACCTCCTCATTTTGAAGTGTCTGTTCAGGCAGCTCACAAGACTGAAATACAGAAAGCGCATGTGCGCCAGGAGTGGGCTATCCATTTTTCCTTCCCTCGGGCGGGGGGGAGTGGCAACCACTGTTTCTTGGCATTCACTCAGCCCTCCTGCTTTGGCATAGTCAGGAGCTGGAAATGTACCATGACTAAGTCTCTTTTACACCAAATCCAAACATTCTTGTCAACGCCAGGATTCAATTTGCATTTTCAATGCCAAAGGTCGGCAGACTAACTCTACCCTCTGTGTATTAAGTCAGTCCCATGGATGAAGGAAAGACCTATTCAGCTTAATTTACATTACCAAGGGACAATTCTGAGACTTGCTACATAAATTATGGTCAAAAAATTACAGAATATGGGGAAAACTGTCCTTTCTGTTTGTTTTTTGAAGAAAGATTTGTTGTGTCAGCAATAGTCTGAAAAAGTGGTTTTTACCTTCAGATATGACCAAGCCCATTCTCAGCTGTTTCTAAATGGAAATCCTACAGTAACCCCTGCACACGCTTCCACCACCACTCAACAATGAGTTGTGAAACCATTGTAGGATGGAAGGATTCAAAGGCAGTGTGGCCAGAGAGAAGGTAGGGAATCAGATTGCTAGCATAGTCATGAAGGTAGTTCCTCAGAAATGTTAAGGCAAACTACAAACATTTATAAAACTTTAATGAACCAGGTTGTCAGAGAGCTGGGAGATTTTCTTGATTGTATTACCTGCCAACCTCAACTCTATCCTCAGTTTCATGCTTGGCAGACATTTCATCTCTCTCCCCATCATTTGTCTGTCCCTCTGATGCACTGTATGCTTTCTTGGCTCTCTCCTCATCTTTGCTGTCTGCTCCTGAGTTTACCCTGTGCAGCATCTCTGGAAGAAGCACCATGAAACATGCTATGCACTTGCAGCTCTTTTTTTTCTGGACAAACTTCCTTCTTTCTCATTCACTGTCATAGTCTTTGCTGTCATGGGCTGACTGAGCCTTCTCCCTTCTGTTCATTCATTTCCCCCTGTCCAGTATTCTGACAGTTTGTTTAAAGGCCAGGAAGACATTTTCTAGAAAAACGCTCTCTCCTTTATTCCTTTTTCCCTGCTCTCTGTTAATCATGTGAGGTCCAAAGCATCTCAGACTCCTATCAGCTGTCTCCCAATTTCCTTTTTTCCCTCATTTTTTATTTGTCTTACAAGTTCTTTCCTTTCACATTTGAGCATCGTTCATGATCCTCGTTAACACCTAAGGCAATACTCCTCATGTCTACTTCCTTCTTCCCGAACAGGCAAGCTAAATCCTTAAATAACATCTTACTTTCTGAAAAGATTTCTTTTTTTGTGCAGGCTCCATGATTTCTCTGTCCTCTTTACCTCTGACAAATGGTCTGATTTCACTAAGCTTTCCTCAACTTTGTATTTCTCAAGGAATATTTTTCCAGCTTTTCTTATTTGCTGGCCTTACATTCAGCACTAAATTAAAAGAAGGCTTTTCCTTTCCTGTGCTCTTTAATGTAGATTTCAGGTGAATTTCCTTCATCTGGTGGCTGCTGCTGTCATGTGGTGTGAGGGTATTATTCTATTTAATGTAGAGCAAGGCCATAGGGATGTTAAGGGTGCAATGTTAGAAATAAGTGAGCCTGAAAGGATGCCCACTAGTAGCATTACATGGGTGTAAACACTTTTGAATCACTGCATTACAATTTAGCATGCCTGCATAGATTAAGCAGCCAGGTTAAAAGAGGCAACTGTGTCTTCCCAGTGGGACGGTGTTGCTGTACCACTGAGGTCTACTTAGAGCCCTGCAAAGTCCCCAGTCAGGCATTTACTCCTTCTGTTAGAGATCCACCCATCTGCTGAGGGTGTACGTCACCAGCCAGCTGAATGGCAATGGGAGGTCCAAGGCTAGACTGACATTGTCTGTTTGAAGAGGGATTAAGACTGGGTTGTTAGAGAGTGGTAGAGGTGCCAGACAGGAACTGTACCCCACTGAGAGGCAATACTTTCCACTCCCCTCCACTGCTGGAACAACTGAGCAACTACCCCCCACACTCCATCAAACATGGTAACACAGATAACAGGGTTCAAGAGCTCATTCTCTTCCATCTCGTGCTTTTCTCCTCCATCTTCCCAGGGAGGATTAGGAGATGAACTTCCTTTCTGAACAGCCTTTTTTTTCTAGAGGAGTAGAGATGAACAGCAAGGAGAAATGGGTATGAAATTAATTGGAATTTTGGCTAAATTCTGTACATTTTTTTTCATAGGAATAACAGAGGCAGAGGATTGATGTTGTGTATTTTGTGACTTAGTTTTCTGACTTTGCCCATTTAAAATTGGAAATTGACTCTTACTGCAAATGTGTTACAAGAGTTAAGACTCCACAAGGCAAACATAACATCTGCTCTGCTGTGGTTCAGCAAACTCTGTTATGTTCAGTTGTGTTTACAAGCTGACTCTACCACTTGACTCTGAACAGCTCTGCTTTAAGACTACAATTTTCTTATAAAGGTGGAGTTCTATATGCATTTTTTTTAAAAAAGAGAGTGAGAAGAGAGAAAAAAGAAATATTAGCACTGAGCAACCTAAGGGTGATCGAAAGGTCTCTATTTTGGACATCTCTGGAACTGTCTATTCTGGCTGTCGCTACCTGCAGCAGGCACAGGTAAGAGCACAGGAACACGCAATGGCACGCGCAGTGCGATGCAGCCACGTGTCTTCTCTCTGACCGTGACTAACATCAGCAAGAAAGTGTGGAAAACTCTCCTAACGCTGTATAGATTGAGCCTGAAGTGTGAGGTTTAATGTCCCTTCCAACATTTATCTTAACTTTGATTATTTTTATTCCAGATATTCTTATGGTTCATGTAAATGCCCAAGATGACTAAAACAAATCCTTGCCTCCTCTACATTATATAGATTTTTCTCTTAAATAAAAACAGCACTGCAGTATAAAGTTTGTGGACGAGAAATACAGAGATCTCTGTGTAAGTTATTGCAGGGCAGGTGACACAGAGATGTGAACTTGGTATTGCTGCTTTGTGAAGCTTCTGCTCTAACAGTATAAGCCTTGTCAGATCAGGACCAGTTCGAACACTTCTCTTTAATGCAGAGAGTGGGCTATTGGAAGGTTACTCTTAGTTTAGTTTCTCTAGGTGCCAGGGCCAAAGTATCTCAGAAGATATTGTTTCAGGCTTCCATGAGATATGCACAGTTGCTGGGGGATCAGTAGTTTTAACATATGGAAAGTTTATGGCTCAACATGTGTTTGTTGGACTTGTGTCAAGTGCAGACCTCAGTGAAATTGCTAACTCAAAACCTTCCTCAGATGTTGTCAGCCTTGCTGATGCAGCAGTTGTAGCTTGCTGGCTTGGTGCCATGGTGCAGGTTTGTAAACTGAGCATCTTTTGCTGGCTGATGTGAACTCACAGATTCCCGAGTGCTTCTCCTTAATCTTCTCATGCGTCCATATGTACTGTACTGTCCTCCTGGGTGAGCTCACTACCACCTCGATGTCCTGTCTAATGCCTATCCAGCAATTTTGCAATCTAATTCTTCAAATTCAGTATCTTCCTCTGTGCAGACTTTTTCTCTGCCCCCTCCCCCATCCCCCCATGTTAACTAATCAGAAAGAAGGGAAATTCTTGTCTTTCCTCCAAACCCATTCCCCATGCCTTTTCTTTCGTCACTGTTGATGACTCTTCCATCTTCCCAGACACTCAGATTGACAACCATGAAATTATTTTTCACTCCTCACTTTCTAATATCCAGGTCCCCATCAAATTTTGTCTTCTTTGCCTCTATAATCTTCTAAACCTGCCTTTCTATTTTTCTTCTGTGTCACTCATCATTTTGCTCTCATGGCCTACTTCAGCCTCCTTTTTTGTGCATTTCCTGGCGCTCAGCTTCCCAAATGCAGCCTACCCAATACTGATCATCCAAAATAATTTCTTCTTCCTCAGCTGAATCAGTGTTGCTTTCTTGCTTTAAGTCCTTTTTTCTCTCACTCTTTCTTCATCCAGTTCAAAAGCACAGACAGAAGATTTGTTTCTGTCGTACCCTTCCGTCTTGGTTCCCGTCATGACTGTTTGCCCTTCCCACTCCTCTTGTTTCTCTGTTGCATCCTCTCTTCCCATCCTTGCATGTGGTATTTGGGTCATGCTTCTCCCAGTGTGCAAACTACCCATTTCTTTTGTTTAAATCTTTGCTGACATACCACCTTTGCTGGTTTTGTACCCCATCATTCTCTCCTAATGTGCTGCTTACTCTTCCCCACTGGAACAGTACATGCTTAGCCATATCAAAAGTCACTACTTGTGTAATTAGATCACTTTAACATTTAAGATTGGTGCTTGATGTAAGTCAGTTCTGTTTATCTCTGTCTTGTATTTCTTCAGTTTAAATTGTATCTTCTTTCTCTGAAGTGGGTATTCTAGTACAGGAACTCCATTTTATCAGTTAATGGTTATTTGGCACTGATGTGGCTAATCTCCAGTCAGAATCATTACAAACACCCTCAAAATTCACTGCTGAGATGACAAGAATAATAAATATTTCTCTTCGTCCTTTTGTGGGACCACAGCATCCAGAGTGACCCTTCTCCGTTCAGGCATGTTCCACCCCTCTGCCTTGTAAGCGCTCCGCCAGGTTTCTAAGTGCATCCTTTGTTGAAAATATAGACAGGAATTTGGCAAGCACCTTTCTACAAGGCTTGGGAGGAATGTTTCTGAAAAATTCACTGCTTCAGAAGTTGTGCACCTTGTACGTACATGTTTTTTGAGGGGCAATGTCTTGCAGAGAAAATACAGTGAGTGCTTATTATTCACCTCTTTCACTTTTCCCCTTTACTAGCAGTTTCCTAAGAAAAATGTTAATGCTTTTGCTTTCAAAAACACACAGTGTCAGATGTGTATATTTTATATTTACAAAATTTAGGGAAAATAGCCAGTATTGAGTCTTTTCCACTGATGAACTTATACAGCTTGTAGCTATTTGAGAACCTTATCACTATATTGGCTTTGTTTAAGAACTCAACTCTTGCTGCACAAGAAATTAAATTAAATTATACACTCAGTAGTGTAAGTTATTCCCACACAGTTGTAGCAAAAGTAATTGTTAATGGCAGCAGCTACAGCCTTCGTAGCTCAAAAGAATTTATGACTGATGTGATCTGTTTGTTTTAATTATAAAAGCTGTTACTAGTGATAGGAGTATTACTTTGGAACAGGCTTGTCAAACAGAACTTCTCTCTTTGTAGATATTTTCATTAAGACATCTACTCTTCAAGCCAATAAAACTCCCTCCAGTCTAAAGAGGAAACATTATAGTCTGTGGGGAAGTATTACTATGCCTCCTGAGCACCTAGCTACATGATGTGATACATACATACATACATATTTATTTAAACATCAGTCTCTTCTGCAAATCAATGAATTTTGGCTGCAATCCAGAAATCTTTTGAGGCAACTTTATACATGACTTCAAGAACAAGTGCTTTCTGTTTGCGTTTCAGTCTCTCTCTTTCATGGGTAATGCGCAAGGATAAGGGCTAAAATACTTAAACTCTTAGCCACACTAATTAGAGCTAAGAAAATCAAACCCTATTCGAGCCACTGTCTACTTTGAACTTGAACATAAAGTTCATATTTTTCAGAAGTGATTTCTGAATACTCATCCTGTGAATGTTAGCTGAGACTGCTGAACATGGTGCCCACTGACTTCACTTGGAAGTGTGAATACCTACACTTTTTTGTGTTCAGAAACAGTATGAATACATCAGGAAAAACCTCACCTTTCAAAAACCTCCATGGAGTAGAAAAATTAAGCCTGCTTTATTAATGACAAGCCTCCATGGAAACAACTAGCATATGATAGATAGAAAAAAATGTGTCCTTCCTGCCAGATATATTAGTTCTATGGTATTTCATATTCTGTCCCAAAAAGATAAAAGCTTAACATGGTACTTTCCATACAGGTATCTCAAAGCACGTATAAAGTAATATGCACATATGGATGTTAGAGAGGAAAACAAATATCCACAACCATGTGGGATGAGACCAATTGTGAAACAGTGGCTGTAATGAAGAAATTTAATACAGATATGTATTCTTTTCTCATCAGATTATTGTAGATTAAATTTTATGGTTCCACAAAGAAAATGAGAAACAATATAAAAATAGGAGAACTGTTATTTGTCTTGTAAAAATATTTGCTGAAGGAATAAACTCCTTGAAACCTAAATGTTTACATTGCCACAGTTTAAACAAAAACATCTTTAAGGCAACTTGGCTTCAAAGATTAATCCTGTGTGTGGGAATAGGAACTCTAGCAATGGGACCAGCTTTGCTGGGCAGTTCTGATTTATACATGATTTGTAAGGCAGACTTGCCAAGTTTATGTTCCCTATGCAGTGCGGAGGGCCAAAGCCTATTCTGGTGCCAGCCAGCACAGCTCCACTGTTTACAGACTTACCTAAGAAAAATGAGCCAAGCATGTGTCTCTCAGAGTTCCTGGAATAGCCACTTCCATACTTAACTTTAGAGTTAAGTATTCCAATGAGAAATTCGCCAGACTGGTACAACTAAGCCCCGGCTCTGACTCTGATGGAGTTTACTGCAACATGTATGTTATGTATCAGTGTTGATGTGGGTGTGTCCATTCATGAACATAGGTTTGTTTAAAGTAATTGGGTCTAGAGGGATGCAGTACACGTCTGCAGGAAAGATCATAGTATTCACTGGCATATGCATGCAGCCATATGCCAAAAAAAGATAAATAGCATGTAACTGCACAAGGTTATATTACTGGCACCAACAACTAAAGTCCAAATCTAAGGCAATTCACCACCCATAGGCCTTGTGCTATATGTACTGCTGTCTTCCTGACATGGATCGATAAAATTTGCCGTTAGTTTGGAGGGTCAGTTCCACATGAGGACAAGCCCCTATAACCCTGGTTTAAAGGGCAAGTGGCGAGGGCAGAACTGAGTCATTTGCATCATGTCTATGCTGCCCTAGGACTGCTTTCGTATTCTTTCAGGATGAAAGACATAACAACGTTACGTGTGTATAATATTAAGGATATGGTTTGGCAAAGCAAGCATGCATCAAGCATCAAGCTGCTGATCAACACGTTCTCAAGGGATTTTCGACATACAAGCTGGTCAGGATTTTTTTTGATTGAACACCTCTTCCCTTGAAAATGCTGATTTCTTGAAACTGTAGCTTTTCAGGAAAAAATAATTTTTTTGGCAAAATTTTTAGTAGTAAGGAGTCTCAGGTCCAGGATGAGATTTCTGGTGAGGGAAGGAGAGAGAGCATACTGTGTCCCATGCTAACAGGTGGTTTGGAGTTTGGTGTTCTCAGGCTACTGGTGGTGAGGCTCCAGAAGCTTAGGGTAGCAGCTTTTCCTTATCAGGCTTCTGTGTTTCTCTGAGTTTCAGAGGAAGAAAAAAAGAGGATTTCAAGATATCCCAGAGTCTTCCTTGCACAAAATAAAACCAAATGCTGAAACTTGGTGTGCATGTGTGTATGTATGCTGTATAAGTGTATGTATTGGAATTCCTGTTTTCCAGCCATTGCTGTCACACAGTTGATGTATGGTGCTGGCTTAATATTAACTTTTGTGAGGTTAATATTTTCTATGGATCCATTGGCAGAGGCCCTTCTAGCTGCTGAATATTCTGGCACCTACAGACTCTGTGAGGCAGCTGTGATCTGCTTTGTGTAGAGACTGTTTTCTGCCAGACAAAGCTAATTTTCACAAATTCCTAGACAGTAGTGTCTTGTGAAGATGAAAAATGTCCAGATGTAAACTGAAGTCTATATTCTCAACTGGGATAAAATGTCGTAGCACTGACTTTGGCTTTGCCAAGCTGAAGTCCATGCAGATCTACAGCTTGGAGTTGACCCACCATTTAGGACATACCACAATGCTTGATTGCAGATCCTTTGAACCACTCTGGATGTTGTGGGCAAACTAAGAAAATTTCTGTTTGGCATGAAGCTGCCGTATGGGAGAGCCACATTTCCATTTTCCAATGAAGAAAAACTTGCTATTGAATGTTCTGGGAGAATTAGAGTCCTTAGGCATTTGGTAAAAATGCCTTCAATTCCTTTGAGAAGTAGCAGTAGCCTCCATGCAGATGCTAGCATGTAACTTTCCAACATGTAAGAAAGAAATATCATGTCCCTTTGGTAGGGGCATGTCTTACAAATTACTATTTTGGGAACAGTACACTTAATCAAGGAAGGAGAAGAAAGAAGCTTTCTATATGACAGAAAAGTTGTCCAGTGTTCTTGCCAAAATTTAAATCTCATTGTGCAGGTCTCCGAAATATTTGGTGACGTTGTTTACTGAACTCCATACCTGGCTTTGTTGTGTTGTGGGTTTTTTTTAAATCAATAAAAAAAGAAGAGTGAATATTGGTCAGCTGAATTTCAATGTGAAGGATGTCATGTGGCTCAGTTAGGTAACTGCTTTTAAGAGCAGGGGCTGTAAAAATACTTTTTATTCAGTTGTAGTTGTAATAAAGAGAACAAACCATCACCTCCTGAAGACAGAAGTTCAGAACTTGCCTTCTGTTGTTATCATCAGTGCAAATATTGTACACATTTTCTCTTTGTTTCCAAATACCTAGCTAAACTACAGCCTTATCCTTTGAATAAGTAGTAGAACAAGTAGGAATTCAGTGAATATCTGAGAATCCTTCTTTGAGTGATGGTCAGGCTTCTCATAATTAGAGAAACTCTTTTGGAGTGACCTTAGGGAAGCTGTGTTATTTATGCAATGTTTTTATTTTACTGCGTGGAAATAGGAGATAATGACATTTTCTTTTCTTTGTTCAGTCTTTAAATATTTTTCAATTAAGAATACTGTGTGGTTGCAATCTAGGGAGTGTTGACCTCAGCTGAAAGCTTTCTGCTAAATTCAGCCTGTTTTATCAAGCCATCTAAGAGTAAAGAATTATTAAATGTTGCTGATATATTTTAAAAAATCCTTCACTTTGAAGTGCATCAGGTTCCAAGCGCTGTTTGCTCCATTGGGGCTTACAGATCTTAGGGTGATTTTTTGTTCATATTTTCCTAGCGCCTAAAATTCTTTGAAAATTCTTGTTGTTATAGTTTCACATTAGCCAAAAGCTCCAAGATGACCCTGGAGCAAACTCTTGCAAATCTTCTGAAACTCAACAAGGGCCTCTGAAGCCAGATTCTATTTAGCAGACAAGGCTTGCGTGTGGTTTTGAGTTTTATAGCAGAGTTTCCCACAGTTCCACTTTTAACATCTCTTATAAAATGATTTTAAAATAAGTGAAAGAAGGAGAAATAGTCTAACGACATAACAAAAACCCCGAAGAAGGTAGTCTGTGATTCAAAACATAGCACTGCACTTTTAAATACCATATCGAATTGTTGAAACCAAGCCAAACTTCAATCATATTTGCCGATTTGGGTTTAAATAAACAGCACTGCAGTAGCAAATGGAACATTCTCACTTCACTGTTTACTTTTCAGAAAAGCCAGCTCTGGAGGCCAGCTCTGTGGAGAGGAATGGTTTCAGGTTCATTTTGTTCTTTACTTGCTTTACATTTGGGCATAGAGGTAAACCACTACATGTAGTCAGGCCAAACACATGACCTGAAATTCAGTATGTGCTGCTTGTCATGCTATATGACACAACTAGAGCATCTTTCAGAAGAGGAATTGCTGCTTAAACATGGTAATATTTGCGTGAAAATATATGA
>WAAD01041327.1:3880-17605 GCA_013389945.1 Fregata magnificens | reverse complement strand
GAGACCTCTGTGCTGTTGCCTTCTTCTGCATCAGTCAGAGGTGAAACCCAATAAAAACCTGTTCTGTTGGAACACTGATGTCTTAGGAGGGTTTGCCTAGGTCTGTGCCACAATACTGAAGCCATGTTTCCACCTGTATATGAAAAACACAGTTTCAAATATTGCAGTTCAGGTATATAGTCATGAATTAAAACTAAATACAGTGCTGACAAAAGCTTAGCAGAGAGCCTCAGCAAAACAAGTGTCTACCCACTATTCTCTGCAAAAATGCTTGTGGTTCTACTAGCTCTTTGCCAGAGCCATCTCTTATTTCCCAGTTGGTAAGATGGATTTCAGCACTCCCTCAGTGAGCAACCCATCACTCATAATTGACACCATATTTGGTGGTCTACTGACCTTTTCCAGACAAAGGCTTAGATCTGTAGACACGTGTGTCCTGACTGGTGTACTAGGAGAAGGCTTGGTCAGCATGCATATTTTTCTAGCATACATTTCAGTAGCACCACAAAGTCATAAATAATCTCTTTTTTTGTAAGCTTAACTAAGCGAGTTTTAAAATTTCCTTGTTCTTTATGCTTTTAGATGCTTTTACATATTTTGTTATATATAGGATTTCTTTTGTTACACCTAAGGACCACAGTACTAACTGCACCTTATTATGAAAGTGAATAGATCAACTGCTATAACAGGGAAGAAAAAAATCATTTAGATTGCAGGTACTTTAGACTTCATGTTCACTAAATTATATTCAGTTTTGGACTATATTTGAGCTAGTTATTCCCACTCGTGATCATTTTTGTATACTGCCATAGTCATGAATGAGTGAGAGCTGAAATGTTCTGTTTATGCCCACATGAATGTGCACAATCCATTACACTACTAACCAGACATTTCCTGACATCCTACATTTTCAAGGGATCTTATCTTTCAACAAGATTTGTAACAGGCAGTTCAAGTCACACAGACACTCATATCTTAAACATCCTTTCCCCTGACCTTGACAAATGCAGTCTTGTCTGGTCAGAGCCTTTCAGAATGCTGCTTTAATGATCATTTTCCCAGCCTATTGCTTTGATCTTGGTACCCCTTCCTTGTGCGCACAATTGGCTCCTCATCTCCCCTCCAAACAAGAGTGACTTCACTTCCAAGACCATTCACAGCTTTCTTCCACCTATCTCTTATTCGTTATCAAGACATCAGCTTCCACCTCTGATTGACCTGTGGTGTTAACCTTTATATCTGCTTGTTGCATTTTCAAGTGAGGCCATTTTTGCACTTGCTTTCAAGTGGCCCCTCATACTTGGGGAAGACTTCTTAGCTGTCGCAATCACTTATTAGTTCTCTTCTGAGTCCTTGCTTAAAGCTCTTTTTTTTCAAAAGATATCTGAAAATGCTTTAATGCTAATGTTGTGCCAATGCTCTTTATGCATGCCCATAGTGTGTCTGCATCCTTCTCTTCTGCCCTGCTTTACATATACATTGTAGGTGTTTTATGCAGGTGCTATACTAGCAAGTTTTGCCAGTGTGGGGTCCTAGAACATGATCAGAACATCTGAGTGATCCAATAACACAAATCAAAGTAATGAAGATCTTTCCTCTCCTAATTATGTATAAATTTTTCTGTAACAGCTAATTTTAAAATGCAGGTTTTTCATAAGCCCCTCAAGTGGGCCATGCCTACCCTATAAAGTCACCCTGACATGACTACATTTGCTTTATATGAAAAACTCACATGCATCCTCCTCAAACTGGTGATCTTATGCCAGCAAAATTATTGGCATGAACATCACTATGTTGCCAGAAGGAAGTTCTAGTTGGTTTTGGTTATGACTTTCAGGAAGGTAGATTAAGTACACTCACAAAACACTTTTCCAGTCAGCAAACACTGCATTTGCACTGTATTTGAACTAAGGGGTTTTACCAACACAACCATGGTAACAGAAAGTCTACAGTGTGGAGAAGGGCTGAAACGCCTAAAAAAGCTGAGCAGTGACTGCCTGGCTCCGTTGACATCCACGGGAATTTTGCCATTATCATCAGTGAAGCTAGAATTTCACAAAAGATGTTTACGAAACATCATAAATGGAGGCCATAAACTGGGAGCATACCATAACATCGAGCTCTATAAATGCCATGAATCTGCATCCATTACTGATGTTTCAGAGGCAGGTCAAAGTCAGAGCTGATCTGAGTACCAAAAAAATAATCTGTATTTACTTTTCAGAAACCTGTTTTAGATTTCTAACACTGAGGAAAGCTCAACTCCTTGCAAAGGGTAGTAAACAAATAAGAAGAGAATCACAACACTGTTCCTTAAAATTCAACTGACAGGTTGTAGAATTTCAAGGGAAACATGAGGCTATTCGAATACAGCCACCTACCCCAAACTAAAGAAGTTTCCAGACCCTGAGCTGCTTTAATTTTGTGGGTTTCGTTCAGACAGCTAAAGTGGAAATCCATAAGACTATTTAACCCCTCAATCTGTCTTTTGTGATAAAAGGTCAGAGTTGAAAATGGCCAGACCACAGGCTGTTCCTGAGAGGTGATCTGGGTATATGTGGGATAAAACTAGAAATGAGTTATCTGATGAGTCTAGGAAGTCTATTTAAAACATGAATGTAAAGAAAAATAATTCACAATTTTATTCAAAATGGTAGAGAAACAATATGAGCTTAATTGTATATGGGCTGCAGGGACATGAGGCAATTTTTTTTTTTAGTTAAGTTTTGCCTGGGGACATCTGACTTCAGATGAAAAATTAAGGTGGTTGTGGAAAATATGGAAGGAAAGTCAGTGATCTTTGTTAAAGCA
The DNA here is from genome assembly GCA_013389945.1 of Fregata magnificens. Classification (NCBI taxonomy): domain Eukaryota; kingdom Metazoa; phylum Chordata; class Aves; order Suliformes; family Fregatidae; genus Fregata; species Fregata magnificens. The sequence goes on along the minus strand of WAAD01041327.1, from coordinate 14,794 downwards.
ATGATCCTTTCAAGGATTCCTCTCTTAGCTGAAGTATTTTGATGTGTGCTTCATTTGCTCCAGTTTTGCATATAAAGAAGAAAGAAATCTGAGTCAGGATAGCAGGGGGGAAAAATCATTGGAGTGAAAATAAAAATAGAATCTTTTGTAACTTTTCATGCTGACTTTTATTTTAGCAGCATGCCAGAAACAGGGGCTTCTGAAGACATTTCAAAAGAATGGCCTTTTAATTATCCTACTGTTATATTGCTCAGTTATGAATCTTTTTGACAGAATAAGTGCAAAAAGCTAAGAAAATGTATTTATAATCTTTTCCCTACCGTCTTTGCTCTTTCCTTCTCTTATGCTTGTTTTTTTCCCATATTGGAGTAATAAATATTGGCATCATAATAGGAAGACACATTGAATGGTTCGCTAATGAGCCGAGGGAGCTGAAGGCAGAGACTTCATCCAGTGGTAAGGGGTGTCTGTGATGGATGAGACAACAGTGACTTGAAAGCAGGAGCAGGACTAAATACACTCAGGGTTGGGTTGTTGGGGGTTTTTTTTAGCACATATTCTCTTTTGCCTCCTGGGACAGTTATTTCAGTGGGCTTCAATCACTTGTCCAGGATTGTTGGAAAGACCTGGCTGTGGCATCACCTCCAGCAGAGCTTCTGGACACCCCACAGCCCCAACAAATGGTGTCTCTGTAAGTCAGGGAGCTGCAGTGTGTGCATAATGAGTATTGCACAAGCAGAAGGTAGTGCTCTTGCCACACTTCAACAGCAAATCCACCTTGCGCACCCATGCGGATGAGCTGTATGGGACACGTTCACTGGACCAGAACACAAAGAAAAGAGGATTGTGTATGCCCTGGTGCTGCCACTGTACTCACCACACACCAGGGGCATTTCGCCTGCTCTGCACAGCTGAGCTGTGCCAGGGCAGAAGTTGCAATGTACTGTATTGCAATGACTGCAGGGAATTACTGGGTGTATTATGGCACCACAGCCATAGATGAAGTTCAGGTTAATACACACACGTACTTCCCATTTATTCATGATAAAGGGGACAAAATACCTTTACACTCTTCTGCTAAGATTTTTCGTAACCTTGTTCATGTTTGATTTCTACAGACACATAGACATCATATTTGTGAACAAGTCTATTGACCACAGCACTAGCTGTTACGATCATTTGAAAACTCCTTTGGAATTTCCTTTGCATGGTTTACGTGGTTATTCGAGCAATCAACAATTTCATTTTAAACATTGCAATTGCTTTTGACAACAGCCTTACCTCAATCTAAATTGCATCAGAGAGTGCTAGGATTATTTCAGAGAGAATAAAAAAACTACAGAAGGAAAAGTTCGCATCTCTGATAAGAACTATTCACACTAATGAATTCTCACTCTTTTTGTGGGATATATGTTTGTATTTTCTACCTCTCAGTAAAGTATCAATCAAGTATATTCAAGTAATTATTACAGAAAAAATAAAAAGCATTTAAACCAAACATGATGGCTTAATATCTTACCAGAGGCTCCTGTGCATTTCATAATGAGCAGCAGGTTGAATATTGGTGTTTCTCATCCAGAGGTTTTTTTTTTTTTTACTTTCTGCTGGAATGGGACCATGGGTTTAGGCTGATATACATGTGCAAATCTAATGGAAATTTGCATAACCAAATGCAAAATTCTAAATTACCAAAGAAATCAAGAAAATATGTATTTATATCCGGCATATATATTGTTCACATTATTGTAGATTTCACAGAAGACTAATTGTGACTTCAGCATTTTGCTTTATCAACCTGGACTTAGAAAAAATCTGAAGAGGATATAACTTCATGTTTCTGTAATAATCTTTAAAATATGTCTATAGCCCCTGATACAAACTCTAAGGATGGAGATCCAGCACATCGTTGCTTGAATCTCTTTCATTCAGTGAACAGCCTTGAACTTGAAAACGCCTAATGACGTTGTAAATATTTAAACACAAGTATGATCTTGACAGTGTTTGTTTGTATCCTGTCTTATGTGTTAGTACAATAAGGTGGAGAATAAAAAATAACCCCTTTCCCTCAAAATCTGTTCTTTAGAAAAGCTGACCTTGTTTTTCTCCAACACCAGAGATTTTTTCCTGTTTTGTTTTATGGTAAGAAAACATTGTTTTCCTCTTTGCTTTCGTACGAATGGTTGGAATCAGTTAGATCATCTGTGCAGCCTGAGATAGGCCCTGCGTTTTAGGTATTTATCAGCTTAGGACATATTTTTTCCAGATTGCTTGCCAGCAACATTCATTCAAATTTATCAGTGAAATAGACTACAAAGCAATGAATAACTTTAGAGATCCTGACCAGCTTCTGTCCTTGCCTTATGTTCTGTCCTTGTGTCACAGATGGGATCTAGGAAAGTTTAAGCATTTTTGGCAGGAGCTAAAATACCTTTGCTACAAAGAAGTTGAGGGGGTTGGAGGGTTTTTTTGGCTGTTTTTTTGGTTTGTTTTTTTAAAGTATTCTGAATGCCCGATGGGACCTGGATCACTGCCTGTTTCATCTTGTAGTTCACACTGGCTTTAGCTGGAATTTTCTTCCTATTTATATTAGATAGGAACCTTGGCCTAGGAGCTGGGCATTAAAATGTTTGTGAGCCTTCAGGTCCCTCTTTTCCAGGGAGTCCTTTACAAACCCTAGCCTTTAGCTTCTATTTTTGCCTTTGTATAAATTTTAACAAAGCATGAATCTCTGGATAAAGGTTTTTATGTAAGACTTATTTTCTTCAGCCTGTTTTTGCTTAAATAAGTCTGTGCTGAACTTACTGTAAACACCTTCATATAGCTTCCCAAGTCTTCAGGCTTGATATTTTATCTTTTTCAGTACAGATTTTATTGGTAAATTATATGCCTGATGATAAAATTTAACAGAAGTTTTCTGGTTTTGGTTTAAAAGAATGTTCAAAGCACTAATAAACTTGACAAGTGACTTTGAAAGTTTCTGTAGGTGCTAAAAGCCTGGAAATAAAGATATAATTTCTCTCTGAGAATCTTCTTGTAGAAATAATTGCTAAAGCTAGTTCTGATTCTGTTTCATGCACCTCTTCGGATCACCTTTGATGGGCACTGTTAACCACTTTGGATAATAAAAAAAACCATTCATAAATCTACACAAAGCCTTAAAAAATTACTTTACCCAAAATTTATTTAATTATGTATTCCTCATTTACAGAGCTCATCTTAAGTGAAAGCTGAGATGTCAAGGGGAAAAATAAAGACGTAGCAGAAATTTCAGAAGTATGTTTGTTCTTGTGAACACAATTTCAGCTCATTCAATTTCATGGTTCATTTCAGCACCATGAAAGCCTGGAGAAGCAACCACGGTTTAGCAAGACCAAATCTCTGGCTGTTTTGCAGTGCTTTCTTTATATGTCTATTTCAGAAAGTTCTTGCTCTAATGATGAAAGGTAAAATAAAGGTATACTGCAGATACTAGTACCCTTTAGCCTTTTGGTATTGCCACACAGTGAAAGTAGGGTATTGCTAGTATTATCTCATCTTTGAATGGTGGCTTGGGGTTATCTAACAGCAGGATCCCAGTACCTCCTGTGAGGAGGTCATTGACAAGATGGAGCCACCAGTGCACGGTGAAAGGATGAGAAATAACACGTATAAGCTGAAAGGAAAAATTCAGACTGGATTTAAGGAAAAAGTTTTACACCGTGACTACCATCAAGAAGTGGAGGAGGTTGCCCAGAGAGGTTGTTCTGTCTCCATCCTTGGAGGTTTTCAAGACCTGACTGGCAACTGGCAAGACCCTGAGGAACCTGGTCTGACTTCAGAGCTGGAGTTTGGACTAGAGACCTTCTGAGGTCCTTTCCAACACAAATCAGCCTATCATCCTACAAAGACTGGGTGCACGATGAGATAAGGGTCACCTGACCCAGTTGGTCCCATGGAAGGGTGGATGCAAGACATATTGCAAATACAAAATGTTTTAGGTTCTCTTCTTATGCCCCAGAAACATAGTACAGGTGCTAACCAATGTGCTAGCAGGCAGAATACAAACCTGTTGCAAGGCAGAATACAACGGAATTAAAATCAGAGAAAATAGTACCTTCTGGCAGCATTTCCTATTAGACTGCCCAGGTGTCCAGATGCTTCCCTCTTCTTTCACCCCCTCTCACCCTGCCACCACCTCTTCCCCTCCAGCTACAGTCCTTTCCATCACCTCCTGCCCAAAGCAGATTCCTTTCAAGGAAAGAATTCCACTTTTGAATTCTGTTACTTTCCTCTTATTTCAAATAATTGTAGCATTGTCTTTTCTTCCATCAGTGTTCTCCCTTAGGGGAATTTTTCTAGCCTTAATTCCCATACCACCCTCTTTCAAATAGCTTAAGGTTTAATGCAAAAAACCTGTTCGTTAGCTTATGTTTCCAGCTACACTTATTTCTAGCCAGGGTGTTTAGGAAGTCTTATGCCTCCCTTTGCAGGTTGTAAAGTTGTGGGTTTGGCCTCCATGAAATATTCTTAGTGTCATTTCTGCTTTGCCTAAAACTGCCTTCTATCAATCCCCTATGTGTTTATCTTGGAAAACACAAAGCTGTGTTTCACACCTCTGAACCTCTATAGTGACTTCTCTGAAGTCGTAAGTGTGAAGATCATCTCCCTGAACTATTTAATACACTTGTTGCTGGGGCTTCTGTTTATGAATCCTTTTTTTATTGGACCCTTTGTACTTTTTTTCCTGGCTTTTTCTCCAGTCTAACTTTGTAGGAGCTGCCTGTGTGGTAGCTGCCTTCACAATGTGCAAGGAGGGGGGCTTCTGCCCAATCCTTTACACTGGAATAAAAAGAAGTGAAAACATTGAATGAAAATGTCGTTGAGATGTATTCACTGTGCAAACTAGCAATTCCATTAGTCTGGCACCACCACCTGTTTTCAGTTCCCAAGTTTCTCCACTTCAAATTTCAGTCAAATCTCTGTGAAGTTTTGTCTGCTTTCTGCTGCTCTAAACTGGACTTCAAACTAGTGTTCAAATAACCCTGTGAAATTTTGAATTAGTTTATGGGTCAAGTTTGTCAGTGAACTTGAGGAAATGAGACAAACATTCACCATCAAGTACCAAATTCCCTTTGGATTTTCAGACTTTGAGCCTCAACACAAGCCTAGAGTTTGAGATGGCACAAATGAAAATGCTGTCAGGACAATTTTGCCTTAGCTGCTGAATCCTGACTGCCTTCAGACAGTACTGAAGTAGCGAGTTCCAAAATAATCTCTCATAAACCAACAGTTAGCATAAGCTTTGCTTAAAATTCAGACCCCACATGCACCGAAAAGTCTGAAGGATTTTGAATACATTAGAGCGATTTTCTGTGTTTTAGGCTGAAATCTTCCCCATCCTTCATGTCTCACATTTCATGACTGCTAGAGCTGTTGGTAAGATTGCATTTGTTCAGGATGGTGGCTCTTGCAGAGGGAGAAAAACCTCTATGCATGCTTCTACATAGTCATGGACTGCTGCCCAGCTTGTGTATGTGCGGGCTGCCAGAGAGCCAATGTGGCTATTCCTGCTGCCAGCCAGGCATCAGTGTGCAGAAATGGCCTCTCTGAGGAGGTGGGAGGCATTAGTTGCCAGCACTACCTCATAGTCCTCTGGCAGCAAGTATACCTAGTCCAGGCTCCAGCACCCTCCACCCCAGCTCTGTCCTTTCACTCTCCCTCCCATGGCAGCAGCAGAGCAGCTCCAAAAAGGCTCCATCATCCAAATCTGGACAGCATATTGCAGCGTTGCCTGTCATGCCTTGCCTTTACACTCGCATTGGTAAACAAATTTTTAAAGGAAGAAAGGGTCAGAATAGTCATCTTTCTTGCTTTCTGACAGAACACAGATCATGTCACTTCACAGAACGATTTCTAGATTCAAAATATCTTTATGATTTCTCATATTTGCAAGTCTAGAGATGCAGATGCACTAAAAAGAAATACCTGCTAAGTGGTTTTTGTCAGGAGACAATTAATCCCTTCCACCCACATTTGACCTCAATAACTTCCCATTAATATCTTCTTGCTTGCAAATACCCAAAACTCAGTCTGCACTAGTGAGGAAGCAGATTAGAAATGCTATTTGGCACTTGCATCTTCATCAGTCTGTAGCAGAGGTATGTATGTCAGTGTGAAGGTACTGCTCAAAATGCAGTGTAGTTCAGCCCTGAGCATTCAGTGGAAATGGAAAAGAAGAAAAAGCAATCTATCTTGTGCATTTCCTGTAGAAGGAATCCCCTACTATTTGATGCAGTATAATAGATAACTTTCACTTGGGATAAACACAGTCCAATATAAAAGGATTCTTACATAAAATTTACTCTGAATATTGCAAGGAGAAGCAGAAAGAAAATGTGGCAAACTAGAAAAAGTAGGGGATCTGATGCCTATTGCAAAAATAACCACTTGAACTTTGCAGAAAAGGACCTGGGGGTCCTGGTGGACACCAAGTTGAACATGAGCCAGCTATGTGCCCTTACAGCAAAGAAGGCTAATGGTATCCTGGGCTGCATCAGGAGGGGTGTTATCAACAGGTCGAGGGAGGTGATCCTTCCCTCTACTCAGCACTGGTGAGGCCACATCTGGAGTATTGGGTCCAGTTCTGGGCTCCCCAGTGCAAACGAGACATGGACATACTGGAGAAAGTCCAGCAAAGGGCCACTAAGATGGTGAAGTGGCAGCAGCATCGCTCATATGAGGAAAGGCTGAGAGAGTTGGGACTCTTTAGCCTGGAGAAAAGAAGGCTCAGAGTCATCTCATCAGTTAACATAAATATCCTAAAACAGCGTGAAGATGGAGCCAGGCTATTTCCAGTGAAGCACAGTGACAGGACGAGAGGCAATGGGCACAAAATGAAACAAGGAGGCTCCATCTGAACATCAGGAAACACTTTTTTACTGTGAGGGTGACTAAGCACTGGAACAGGTTACCCATGGACGTTGTAGAGTCTCCATCCTTGGAGGGTTGGGCCAGATGACCTCCACAGGTCCCTTTCAACTTCAACCATTCTGTGATTCTGTAATTGCTGTCTACAATTAGAGTAAGTTACAGTAAATTAATACTGTACTCAGAAAGTGGTTTGGCTAAGCCATGACTTCAAGCTCAGGCATTGCATTGACATGAAATATCTTTGATTTATCTACTGTATGGAGGGTGATCAAACAAAAATTGTCCCTCTGGTGACAGCAGAGCAGCCTTTTCTGTCTTGTTTTCTTCACTGTTCATGTTACTCTGTACTGTGCCATCAAAACCAGATGCATTTTGCATCTGTTGCTGGAAGCTGACTTGAACAAAAATGAAATTCCAACAGATTTATCAAAGGAAAAGGGCATTGTTATTTCTCTGAAATCTGTTCAATTCTTTCTTTCTCTCCATGCATAATCATAAATCGACCTGGTGTATTGACAGCCAAATGTTTTCTGACCTGTGCCAAACAGTCAAATAAGTTTTAACTCTGATGCACTACTTTTTACCAAAACTGAAGCCAGATGTTTCACAGGTGACCTGACAGAATACCATTACTTCCCAATTACCATAAATAAAAGGCAAAGCTGTCACAAAGAGTGTGCAAAGATATATTATCCCAACATTCCTGAAGATTTAACCCTTCCTGACCAGTCACAAATTGAACATCTGAGAGATGTTCCTGGGTTCAGTAATTACACATAAGGATCTTGACATTATCACTTCTCACTTTTCTCAATATTTAGATGCTTTGAAATGAGGCATTTGGGGGGATTCCAGTCTTTTCAGAAGCTACAGCTATCATATACAGACAGGCAGACAGACCTGCAGCAGCACTTCAGAGCTATGCAAAAGGTACAATTCTGCCTCCTATTAGGCTCAATAAGAAGATAAATAGGTAGACTAGTATGGCCCTTGATACATTAGCAATGATCCAGCAGTCTTTTCTAGTACAGCTTTTTCTTGAGTCAGGGTGTTAGTGAATATAACAAAAGCTCTAAGGGTTTGCACTTTGTATTTCCCTCTGTGACATAAGCTAGGATCTACAAGTACTTTTCAAAAAGCTGGTTTTAGCTTCAGGCATGGGTGCATTTACCTAATTGCACTGTGTTCGTGGCATACATATTGCTGGTAGTGTAGGTGGTCTCAATGATGGTGGAATAATACATAAAATTAAGCCTAACTACCAGAAATGTTTAGAGAGTTTGCAAAAATCGACTCTTACCCTAGGATAGGGGACAAAACAAATATTTTCCAGAGTTCACTGAATTCATGGATTCATTCTGACATTCACGGGCTTTCAACTAGACCCAGTTGAAAGTTGAAAATATTGAAGGAACGTCACAGCCTAAAAGAACCCTTTGGAGTGGTTACATGGAGCCAAATAGATGCAGCGACAGACTCTTTGAAGGGTGAGTTCTGTATAAATACAGAATGAAGACATGGGTAGTAAATCAATGCAATTATGTATCACTCTGGCAATTCAGTCTAAACAGTAAACAAGCAGGTTGAGAAGATTTCCAAACAGTTATCTGCAGTGAGTGTTTGAGATCCATATGATACTATTTGCTGACTAGTGTGGCACCAGCTGGTGGAAAGTGACCCACTAACTCAGTTGATGCCAGCTAGAATACCATCTGTGATGGATTTTTCAGCTTAGATTACCAAGGGAAACAGGTTCATAACTGCCACTTTAGATGCATATGTCCAACATACAGTTCCACCAAGGAAAAGAAAAAAATTCTTCCTTACTCTGAAGGTGTTAAAGTTCCCAAGGCCGACAAAGTGCCCTCCATGTCTATACTTTTCCCAGTGGACACTAGTAGAACTGCATCTATCCTGAAGACAGGAAGTTAAATAGCACTGATCCCATGACTGTTAAACAAAATTCATATCTACAGTCCTGTTTGGTTACCCTGCTCAAGTGCCTATATGAGAGGTGAGGTTAGGCATACCTACATTCACATCAGACACACCTAAAAGGAGGTGATGCCCTCTTACACACTAGCTGTAAGAATGGCCACCTAAGGTGTTGGAGTCTCAAATCTCCTTTTGTGCAGGAGGAAGTTTAAACATCACGTCTCCCAGCAACATAATCCAGCCTAGGGTACTGGTTATCATCTCTGGAATTTGTTCGATTTTGCATACGTAAGTCTTTTGGCACAAGGACTTGAACTTCCCTGGCAGACTCATCAGATGAGTTTTCTAACACTGGGTTACCACATTGGTAACTTGTTCTTGATCTAGCTAAGTGAATATTTACACATTTTACAGAAAAGTAGAACAGTTTCAGCCAGCTGGCTGAGGGTAAGCCATGCCACATACAGCAGGGCCCAACCATTGAGAAGGTAAATGATCTGGTTTCAAATCAGGCAGAGGAAGGAACAGGACCTTTGCCTTCCCAAGCCCAAGCAAGGGCTCTGGGTAGATGGTGATACTGGGGAGAAAGGGGTGATACCACCATTACGTCTTCTCACCAGGAATGGTTTATTCAGCCTTTCATTTTTACATTAGGAGAAAGAGCACAGCTTTGAACTCTGAGCAAATGGGGGCATTTAACTTTTGTAGGGAGGGGAAGGGAGGTCTTCAGACTCACATCTGTCCTCAGCTTTTCTTCCTGTCTATTTTAGGCAGCTCGCCACTTACCGTGCTTCCTTTTGGCATTTTTTTTTCTAGAGCACTGCAATTTTTAAGATACCTGGGTGACTAAATGCATTGCAGTGGCCAACAGGGTACAGATATCTAGTTAGGCACAGGTTTGATGACTTCAGCCCCATATTTCACTGTAGTCATCCTTTTTTAATTCTTACTCTGACTGTTGGACAGATCTGTACTTTCATGAATTAATATACCCATTTCCTACACTAAGCTTTTAATAAGTAGCTAAGAATGACTGGGGTTTTAGCAAGAGGATACAATGGAGCTATACCCCCATAATCCTCCTGAATTGTAACGCTAGCAGGCACAAAGTGGCATGACACTCTGCTCCCCACAAACACACAGGCATGAGCGTAAACGCAGATATAATTGTCTTTGAAAAAGCACCTCTGTGACTCTGAAGTGCCAATATCCACTGCCCTCATACTCCATGAAAAATGGCCATTTGGAGCAAATCAGTTAGCCACAGGAAAAGGATTCTGCCTGCCTCTGCCTCCATTGAGACCCATTAGGCACAGAAGACAATTCACACTTAGCCAGAAATACTCTGTGACTAGGTTTATCAGGTATCGCTCATGAAACAGGAGACTCCTGTATGGCTTCTTAGCAGCGAAGCAACAAGAATAGTCCAGGATTAGTTGCAACTGTCTGGATCTAAAAAGAAATAGACATAACAACAACCACCACCACCTTCCTTTTCAGCCCAAATGCTGTATTATCTTCACAGACCTCTGCAGCTTTTCAGTCACCAGAGGGGGACAAAGAACCATAATGCTGAAGACTTGGTTACATTTTAATTTGCCTAAATCCACAAAACTTTCACTTCACTGTCTTGTCAAATTCTGGCTCACATTCCTGCTCCAAAGCAGTATATTTCTCTCATCTTTTCCTGTTTGGTATATCCTTCTTTTAGCTGCTGTAACTTACAGAGATGTATACTAGATTTCAGGGTTGCATAAAGCCAACAAAATTGTATCTTCATGAAGGAATAAAAGGTTTCCCCATATTGTTCCCACTAACACCACACAACATTCCTGTTGATTTTGTCTTTCTAAATGGAAATATGGCTATCCAACTGGTCATACAGCTCACACATGGCTTCCTGCTACAGTCACTGACATATCATGAAAATTTCAGGTGTCGCCAAACAAAGATTTCCCTAAGCTTTACTGAACTCTTTCAGTACAGTTTTGCTTTATCTGACCTTTCTTTTACATTATCTGAACTATTAACCTGTTCTTCTTTCCTTATTTGGCACTTCTGTGCAAAAGA
>WAAD01041326.1:28700-50700 GCA_013389945.1 Fregata magnificens | reverse complement strand
TACATTTGCAATGCCACAAAGGTAGTTACTGCTTACTTTGCAAAGGAAAATATATATGGAAAATGGACTTCATGCCTGAATTTCCAAGAGTGTTCCAGGATATAGACATCTTTGTATTGACACAATTTTTTTTTTTCTATCCATTAAACATTTCAGTTGAATATTCACCAAGAAATATCTAGACAAACAAATTCTAAAACAGCAAAACTAGTACCAATCACAGTCAAATCCTAGTTTCATGCTTGCACCAGTAAGACTAAATGAAGGCTTGCATTCTCTATCATCTTAATGATGGTTGCTTCCTATTGAGCAAAAGTACTCAGGATACTTCAATTATAAAATGCAATAGTAATGAGATTGANCTAATGTTAAAGTGTTGCTAATAACATTCAGATACATATAATACACATCCTGAAATGCAGTACTATTGCCTCCAGATTTTTCCAGGCTATCCTACTAATGTGACTCCTGGAATTTTTTATAGCATAGTGAGTATACCTTGGGATTCCTAGAGAAATGACAGGTTTCTAGATGACTGCATATACAAATGACATATGTTGAGTGATTAGAATGAACATGTCTAGAATTGGACATCTACCTTGTTGATCTTGCTGCAAATACTCTTCTTTCAACTGGGCACCTCTCAGCTTAACCACATCCTTCTTCCTTTCCAATCTCTCCATTTACACCTTTTTCAAGCCCAGAACAGCAGATGAGGTTGTATATGCTTGAAAGAGTAAATATACTGGCTATTTTTTCTTATGTTATAATTTCACCTTCCTTTAGAGACTTTGAGTGTATAAACCTGCTTCAGTGTCGCTGAAAATCAACTAATCTGAGGAAAACAAGAGCAAAGTTTTTCTTTAAAAATCACTGAGTTTCCTCAGTCACCTATTCTGCTATCAGTGGAGGAAGCAGTCAGAGAAAAGAGGGTCCAGTTTCACCAAGCACTTATGAACTTGGTGAAATATAGTTACTTGCAGTCACGATCTTAATTTTCCCTTTTATGCCCAAAGACAATACCTGAGCTGAGTGCTGAGTGCTTATTGCAGGCACTTTCCACATCACAGTTAGATAAATAAATGCTCTAACAAAGCAGACAAAACAGGCAGAGAAAACAAAAAATGGTGGGAGGAGAAATGGGCACAGAGAGGTGAAATGATTTGTTCAAGATTCTCTGGCTAATTAGATTTACAGCAGTGCACAGAAACTAGTACTCTGAAATTGGCATGCGAGCCAGTAGATATTACTGTCTTCTCTCAGGATACCCTCACATATATCATAGGACAAGCTCACTCACAACAATCCAAGATACGGAGAACAATGTCAAGATAAATTTTATGTTACCTCTGCAAAAGCTAACTATTCCTTCACTATCACTAAAGATCTATTCACAAAAAATCACAGTTGAAATACAGTTCTTTGTTGTCATTTGCATAACATTTATCCAGCCATTTATCTCTTGCATGAGTTTTCCCTTACCAAGAGCAGATAGCTTGTAAGAAAGTATTTTAAATGAAAGTGATACATTTAAATAAAACAATCTTCTGAGAAGTAATTTACCCTTCCTACTTTACTAGCCATAGAATTCAGTAGTTCTGAAGTGCTGTACATAATGAATGCTAACCTCACAGGGCTAAGTGATAATTGTCTTAAAGATTGCAGCTATTATTATTTATAGCATAATACACTCAAGTTGTCATTCACCCCATGACCGTGCCACCAACCACCTTTATTTTACAGTATAAAAGAAAATTGCTCCAGGGATGGATTTCTATATGCAAATTACACAAAAGGTATTAAAGCAACAATTGCTCATAATGCCGAAATATTGAGGATGGTGAGGCAAAGGCCATGGAAGACAACGATAGAACCTCAGCTCACTTCAGTGGGGTCTATCTCAGATTTTACTGTGTCTCAAATCCACACTGTAAAAAGCAGTGCCACTCTTCATTTAACTGCACTGGTTAACTTTCAGCATCTTTCAGTGTCTTTTTACCAGCTTCATTCCTGGCTCTGGTTTATTTGAAGAACTGTAAGAAATCACTCAAACTCATCCCTGCAGGAGGTGACAACCTTAACTCCTGATGTTGCATCAGGCTTCTAGGCCACACAGCAGTGGGGCAGGAGCTCTTGTTCCTCTGGGAGATAATAAAAAAACCAGCTTAAACTCTGATGTTTAAAGCCTTCCCCCCCACCCATAAAACACACAAACATGCACATGCACACAACTGCATGAGGTAACTGAGTTTTGTCGTGTATTATAAGAGTCCTCACACTGGGAACTTGTGAAGTGATTGCTTTCATCTTTTTCTGTAAATAGGGGGAGGGTCTCCATCTTTTTTTTACTATTTCTATACATAATAAAAATAGTTACTTGCTATATTTAGGATAGGTAGAGAACTTATCAGTGTGCCATTCTGATGAAGAACAAAGCAACAACAATCTCAGATTCTGCACAGGGACTGCACAGTCAATTCTAAAGCATCCTGAGGGGGGTTAGTACATTTTCTGAACTTCAGGGCTGTATTTAATATGACTATTTCTATTTTTCAAATGAAGATAATTGAAAGAAGCAGGCCAATCATAAATTCTTAATGCTAATAGAACTTTAATTCCTATCCAATGTATTTTTTTCATGTTTATATGAATATATGTATTTTACATCTATTGTTGCTTAGGATATTAATATTAAAAATATTAACTTTGGAAGTTAAAACTTAACTATATTGATCTTAATGCTGCAAGTTATCTAAATACTGACCTCATAATTAGATAATGCGATACCTAAATAATTTTCAAAGCTTGCAACTTCTAGTCTGATTTTCATCAGCACTGATCATTCCCAATTGTATCCAAGAATATCCAATACCTTGTAAGATTGTCTCTTTATGTCTGAGATTTAGGTACTCAGGCAAATTTCCTTAAGAAAAATTGATATTAATTTACATTAATGAAATAATCTTGCTTAGAAAATCATTAATTCATGACACAGAGCACAAGATCTTTACTTAGTAATGTGTCAGGAAACTTACTCATCTACTGAAGTAAGCATGTGATTTGTGTAGGCGCATTCCAAACTGAAGGATGAGTCCCTTTCTCCTCTGGGAAATTCTGGTGGAAGAGGGTTTCTCAATAGAAAATATTCCTCTGGAAAAGATTTACTTAAATCTCTTGGGGAAAGACCAAGGAGCAGTGAGATCCATTGCTGAACAAAGGGTAGATTTTTCCAAATCTACGCTCCCAAGCTGAATGTAAATCCCCACATCTGTGCATGGAGCACTCAGCCCTCCCAATTTCATCATCCACCTATGCTGTAGCTTCAGACTGGCTTCAGATATCCTGGTTGTACATACCCACTGAAGACCAACTCCCCAAGAAGGTTAGTTCTCCTTGTAGTACTTTACTCAAAGAGCCTTTGAGGAGATCCAAGAAAAGGCCATTCATCTTAGACTTTAATGTCCTCAATACTGTAAACTCTTCAAAATGGTGTAATGGTAATGCATGGTTCTTAGCTTCCTCTTTACCACTCCTGCTCTGAAGACGTGGGACCCTACAAGGAGCTCTTGCAGGAAGAAAGTAAGGAAGAGATTTGTCTCAGGACTAAATGACACAGCCAAAACGGCACTGTTCTTTTCAGTCCTTTTTTCAAAGACTTACAGATTTTGCTGTTGTATTGCATTTTAACTGTAGATGTATTGTTCTTACAGACACATGCAGATCATTTGCAACACTAAGGTCACAGACCATATTCCATTATTAAACTACAAATCCAAAGCATTTTAGTCCTCTGTAGCCTACAGGGCTACAGAGTGACCTTCCAGTATCTGAGAATATCAGAAAAGTTCACTCCTTAGCATTCACACTTTCAATCACAATGATAAGCCTACACATGATGATTCTCCAGGTACTGACAAATGATAAAAAGACTGATTATTGCTCTTTTTCTTCTTTTCTTACTGATTTGGTAATGGTAACCGCTCAAATGTCTTTGCATGCTTCATTGTCATCATTTTTAGCTTTTCCCTATCCTCCTTTTAGGATAAGACTGGCCTAATTATCTAGTGATGATGATACATGTTCTGAGACTGAAAAGAGAGAGATCTGAGAGCTAAATAAATCAAGTCTCCTTTAACAGTGACTAGTACTGATACGGGCTGTGAATCTCATATTTTGCTTCAACAACCAGCACTGTGTTTCACCTCAGGCTCTGTTTAAGGTGATCTTCTTACAGTTTGAGTGAACCATGCAGTGGTCAGCAGTGCACACAGTTATTTCAATATTAGAATATATTAAGAGTCTAAAATTATCTTGCCCATACTTTGTCTTTTTATTAAAAAAACCTACAAAGTGTTCTGTTGCTTAATTTCTTAGCAATCCTAATTTATTTTATTATTTGACTCTTCCTAGTAACTGGGTCTGTGAAAGTTATTTGAAGCACCCTAGCTGGATATTAAGGACAGATGCTTTGGTTGTGCACCACTTTGGGGGGGGGTGGGGTGGGGGGGAAGTAAAATCAAAACTTTTACTAATTACTAGTAAAATTAATGTCTTCCAAATTTAGAAGATGAGCCTTAGTCCACTAGTATGTATTTAGAGATCAGTAAGTCTGAAATTCAGAAACACATGAGAGAGTGCTCACCTGGTCCACCCTTTGCAAATGGCCTGGGTAGCAACACTTGTTAAAATAGGAATGTGAGTGTAAACGGTATGGGTGAACCGAACACAAAGCCATCTGAGCAGGCATTTATTTACCTAAACCTAATCATGTGAAAGACGAATGCAACCACCAGACAGATCAAACAGTAACCTGGGAATTACAAAGTGACTTCTCAAACAAAGATGGAGTCAGCTTGAAAAGCAGCATGGAAATTGTAACATGGGGAAGAGACTTTGGACTGGAAATAGCAGCAGTCAGCCCATGGTTTGACACTGCTGGCAGCCACCCCACAGGCATCACAATCTCTGCCTGGGGCTGGCAGTGCAGCCTCCCCATGGGGCACCAGCCTGCACCCAGCTCGGATGGTGAGTGCAGGGCACAGCAAGCAGGGAACAAACACCTCAAGGTGTGTGTGTGGGTACTCATGAGGTGCTCCCTCGCCAGCATGTGCATCACCAGGTGGTAGGAAGCAGCAGGGGTACACACAGAGCTGGAGCATCCAAATCTCCCACAGGGGGATTGTGCAGTTGGGGAATCTGCTCTATCCTGCCAAAAAGGGGGTGTGCTGGTAACACACACTGCCTGGAGGCAGGTGGGGAATGTGCATTTAATTGTGTGCATGTGCATGATTAAAACGTTTTGAGATTAGTTATAACTAATCTTAACGGTTAGAAAGATGTTTAGAAATCTGTAGGTCTTTATTAACATTTTGTTAGTATCTAGTATCATGGTTTATCTGTTGTGTTACTGATACCGGTCCTGAATGTAGTTCACTGATTGCCAGTTAATTACATTTTGTTAATAAATCACTAAACTGCTTCAATCCTAATTTGGTTTTAATTACATGAGCAGAGCTGTTTTTCCAGGACACAAACATGCACTACCTAAGATGTTAAAATGAGGGTCAAATGATGCATAGGTTATGTGCTGTCCACTAGCACCGAGGTGAATTTCATTCACTTTCAAATCTTAATCCTGCAAGTATTATTTACATTATTGGTAACTACTGAAATTTCTTTTATGGTTGTGAGGGTAAGCATTTAAAATTAGGCACATTAAGTCAATTTAAGTTGGCTTGCACAGTTTCTGCCCTTTGATCAAGTGAAGAAAGGCCAAAAAAGAAAACAAAACTGATGAGAGATCTAAAGAAAAAAGACAAGCCTATAAGAAAAGAGTGAATAAACCAGGCTATGTAAACTAAGGAAGACTAACGAATGAGATGATAATATTTTCAAATATATAAAGGCAGCTATTAAAAAGTAGACAGCAGTGTATTGCTGGCGTTGTAGGCAAACAGGACAGTAAGTAAACTGCAGGAAGTATCAGATCAGGCATTAGAGAAAACACTCTTCAGGTTTCTTCTTCATTTCTAAATAATAAAGCACTGGAATGGGTTTCTGCAGAGTTTGTAGTTTCTATATCTTTGAATGCCTGCAAGAACAAACCTCTGCTTGGAGCAGGAGGATGATTAGGTATCCTTCCAAGGTCCCGTCCTTCTCCATGATTTTATGCTATTATACAATAACAGGTTGCATTATAAAACACATACTCTGAAAGTGGACCTATAATCAGGTAGAATGAGACTATGTCCTGAAGGACACTTGCCCAGAGCATTTCAGCTCCTACATACATACAATGTACGCAGTGGAGAAGGCGGAAGACTGCAAGGTGGTCTTACATTAAGGATACCTTGAACAGCTGGCTTCTTTCTCTTTCTGTGGCACAGAGATCTTCTCTAACAACAGGCAAAATGCAAGGCTTGCTGCATTGTAGTAACTGAGTAAACCATTATGGCTTCTGCCTTCCTGCCTGCCCTACTGAGTTTCTCGTTGTTTTGCCTTTCTGTAGGTTACCATCCTCAAAACAGACTCAGCACAACTGAGTGTCTGTCAGTATCTCAGTAGCCTGGGCACGCTGATGACAATCCTACCTTCCTCAGCAATTTAAACGAAATCACTGCGCTGTGAATGGCAATGGCTGAGGCAGTAGCAGACGTTTTATTCTGCTGACTCGCCTCTGAGGGAGGGACATTTTGGGTGGACAGCTTGGTGCAGTAACATTTTACTGCTCATCTCCTGAGGTGAGTAAAAATCAGCCCAGCTTATCCATCAAGAACCCTGACACTACACTTTTCACAGTTGTGAGCAACTGTATAGTCTTTATCTTCTGTGTACCTAATCTGAGGTTCAGTTCAGAGACCAGTGGACACTCTATATAAACTAATTAGTGACTTTTCTTGTGCCCTATGAAATGGGGTTAATGTCACTTCTGTGATCAGATTGTATACCATGCTCTAAATGAGGCAGGTACAAATAGTATGTTATCATGCACTCACATTTATGTAGAAGCAGATAACGTGAAACTATGCTTATTATGGCATTTTTAAATATTGAGTGTGAGACATCCCCTCTGAGCATTAGGATAAAATAGGTCATTTATGTGTTTATTTGCCACAGGGCTTTACAATTTTTTTTTTTTCCTGAGAGCAGGGGAGCTGTGGGATTCATGGTTCTTCTATTCTCACTCTAAAAAGTAGTGTTTTTCAGTTAGGAAAAGAAAAAAGTAATTTGCTTCCTCCTTGCCTCATCTTTCTTTATCTCATCTCCCCTCCACCTTGGAAATTCTTTATTACCCTTCCCAGCCTCCAATTATCATCTCAACTTTAGCAGCTGATTTCAGTCTGTCTGCACTTGAGTCCAAGCTTTCTCTCTCTATATATATAGATGTATTTGTCCTACTGTGTTTCTCTGTCTCTCCCTTCCCAAGTTTCTGATCACCACATTTACTGTCCTGCAGCTTTCCTACCTCAATCTGCTTTGACCTTCTTTTCCCTGGATTATCTGGTTTACTGCCCAGACACCCTCAGATGAGACAGCCTGCTTCCTCCATGTTGCTTATGTCCAATAGCAAGTTCCTCTGAAGCTAAAAGTGATGGAGGTTCACTGATTTTAATGCAGATGTTCAAAACTAGAACCAGACAGACAAGCCACAGGTCTGTACAGCTATAGTTTCAATGGAAATATTTTTGAGTATGAGGCTTAAGCACATGCAGGTTAGGCACAGCCTTTGAGGAACTTTATAGTTAAAAGTTAAACCAATAATCATGTCTAAACTGTAATTATTTTTTAAGTCAGGGTAGATTTTCATGGGGTAACAACATGCTCATCCCTGATTTAACAATACTTCTCCAGCACAGAATATTTGATCCTTAAAATATTTCAAAGAAAAGGGTAGGATTTGCTCTTTAAATGAGCAATACATAAAAATACAAGAAAATATTTCTTATAATGCTGCTGCCCTGTCATGCTTTTTTTCTATAAGGTTGAAACATTTTAATGAATATTTAACCCAAATTCACCCAAACCCATATCAAAGAAGAAAAATTGCATGTAAATGCTTACAAGTTGGTGGACTGAAAGAAAGTTTTTAAGAGAAATATTGAATAACTCTAACAATACTTGGCTGGCCTATGTGAAACACCATTTTCTGTGGGACTATTCATGTCCCTGATATGGGACTATTTATCTAAGTAGGGATATCAAGACCAGGTAGTAGCAGTACATGATTCTCATACTCCAAAATTAAGATGGGCAAAGGCAACTTCAGATTTTCCATGATATCACAAAGGACCTGACTCATTTCAAGAGGTCCATGCAATGCCCACTCATCCATTGATGCTATGTCTGCCAATGACATTATCCTTCTGAGATCAGGAGTACTGGTGGCCATCAGTGGCTAATAATTCATTCTTCCTATCTCACTAAACGTAGTTTGTATTTTATAGCTGTTCTCTGTCACCTACAATAAATTATTTCCTAGCTCTACTACTGACTTAGGATTGTTGGATGTGTTCAGGTCTAATTTCATTAAAACGAATCTCATGCTGGCGTGTAGGAGGGAAGCGGTCTAATGATATTAGCTAAAGAACTTACATCTGGTTCTTTTTGCTAATGCTGTCTGGCATCTGCAAACACAAGACCAGCTGACATCCACGATGTTAATCTTGTTAATTTTTTCAAAAGATCTCTGAGGAGGAAATGTACATTGCATCGTTATTGCCTTTCTTTGTATACAATAGCAACAATCGTTTTGATCCCTGTTTGATTAGATAACAAATCTAATTTTCAACTCTGCTTTTCACTGCACAAGAAATTTTTAACATTTACACTCTCATACTGAGAATCAATTTATTGACAAAAGTAGAGATAATAAGAAAGGCCCACGAGCTTAGGTTCACAAAGGATTTCTTTGGTTGAGGCAGGGAGGGAAGAGAAGGTGAAAAACTATCATCTACCATCCTTAGCACCAACATACAAACTATAGATCCTGAGAACATCCACTAAAATGCTGACTTAATGACAAAACCGACTAAGCTCCACTAACAATCCAATTTACAGCATTATCAGGTCTCTAAACTCAGATCTCTGTTACTTCTGTCAGGTGTGCCTGAAGATAGCCTTCAGTCTGGTATGCCATCTGATGCAAATCAATTCTCTCTCTACTGCTTGTAGGGGTAGGGCTTAAGCATACGCTCACCATGCTCCTACAACTCAATCTCCCCTTCCTAGTACCTAGTTGGATGGTTCCAAATTCAAATCACAAGCTATGTGGACAGAGAGTTTAAGCTTATGCATAAGCTAATATAAGAGCCAGGTGTAGGCTAAGTGCTATAATTCTGCAGGCATTTGGTAGTTCAAAGCAGCTTGCTGCCTGTTGGTTACCTCTGTCCTGTCCAGCATTGCAAGCAAGGAGGTCTCCTGCATATTGGTTCCAGACTGCCCAGTCTGGGAGGCTCTGACAGAATGCATCTAATCAAGCAAACTGTACTCAAAATATAGACAGTGAATATGATGATGATCTTTCCACCTCTTTTCCACTCAACAGGTCAGTGCTTAAAGTGCTCTGAATGTCATTTCTACTACAAATGTTCTCTGCTATAGCTGAAAAAAGGTAAGAAAAAGGCTCTGTGCTTACAACACAATTTCCAGAAAGTTTTGCCCTGTAGAATTTTGATCTATGGTCAGTGGATGTTTACCTAGCCTGTTTCCACTTGTTTGCAGTCTGATCTTTCTTGCTCTGAAACTTCTTCAGTTCCCTTTGCAGTTAAAATTTCTTCTACCTAGCCAGAATTGTCAACAGCTATGGAAAAGAAAAATGGTGACAGATTCCCCATGTTACCAGTGATTTTGATTTTTTGACACAATTCCCACAGCTCTCAGGCAATTTAGTTTCACATTACTCACAATACAATACAGTAAGAAAAATGCTATTAGTAGGAGTCGATTTTCAGAGTTCAGATTCAGTCAGGGGTTTTTTGAGAGGAACCTATTTTGCTACTTGGATCTGAACATCTCTAGAGTTAGCATGTCACCTGTAAAATGGAAGGAATTTGGTTGTCTTAGACTAGTCCCAGTCTTTTGGTGAGATAAGCAGACCTGGCAGCATTAAAATGTATCATCTCACATGTACATCACAGACGTGGCTTTTGACACTTCCTTACATAGCCTGGTACTCAATCATGGACAAGAAGTTTCTAAAACAGGGTCAATGGATGGGATATGCTAGCTGTCCTTTTCTGTTTGACCTTTGAGAACCTTCTCTATTTCTTTAGGCGTGTGTACACAGGGTGAGATGACTTTCTGCAATGCAGCACTCACAAAAGATATTTCTCTTTGTAGAAGACTGCTGAAAGAAAAGTAGAGAGGTATCTAATTATATTTTAAACAGTCTGCGAAGTATTTTTCTGTACTCTGTAGTTTAACCATGTGCACTTTCATTCTTCAAATATGAAAAAAAATTAAATCACCTTGAATATGTACAGCTATTCAGGTACATTCTATAATGGATTTTCAGTTTTATTACTAGTGAAGGTCATACAAGAGTTTTGCTTTACCCAGTTGGCTTCTAAAATATTGAAGGTTAGAATTTTCCCATCTAAGAAGTTCAAGAACAGCACATAAGGACCAAAGAATACTCCAGTCTCATTAATTAATCAAGTCATGTCACAGCAGATCTTGTTAATCCATCCTCAGAGGAAACTCGAATGATGTTTCAATTCTCTATGCAAGAATAGACAGAATAGTGAATAGTGATAATGCTATACAATTACAGAGAGATGGGCAGCACTTCGAGACATCAGAAATTAAACTAAATTAATCTTTTCCCCAACAGCAACTAAAAGACTTTTTTGGATGTTATCTTTGTGAACTAATCTATTTAGAGGACACTAGCAGGATTATATTTTGATGCTAAATATTGTAAAGTGATTGCATTAAAAGCTCCATTAGAAAGAACAGAGTTAATGAATTTTAAAAGTCACTCTGTTACGTAAAACCAAGCAGCTTATTTTGTCATCTTTTATCTATTTGAAGTCACAGCAGAAAAATGCAAGTGTTCACAGGGTACTAGGAGAGCGACAATGACTGGGTATGCAGTAATAGCTGTTACATTACTTTTTCTTGGCTAATAGCAGCATTTGCTTTCTAGTCCTAAAAAGAATCAAATTGCTAAATCCAGCAATTAGGCTTACAGAGAAGTAGCTAATTTTTTTTCCAGGATGAACAAACATTTTAAGTCTGAGATTTACTAACAATACTCTTCATTTAGTCAAACTGAGTGTCTGGCCTCTGCCTTGAGAGTTAATGAACACCCTTGCCCTAATCCCACAAAATGTCTGAGCTCTGCATAACTGTTTACAGGTGAAAAGCCTCTCAGAGGTCAAGGGATTATTCTGATACTTCATGTTCAATATGTTTAGGTAAACAGCAGAGCTTAGCTCAGTGACTCTTACAAAACTGATTCTTGCATATAGATAACACATGCTCCCTATATGAAAGGAAAGTAGGAATACTCTACATTTAGCCTAATAGGATTTATGTAGGATACAGCTGATGCTAAAGTTCTTGAGCTGGATCAATGCACAGGAAAAAGTTTTACTTTTTCTAGCCAAGTTGACTGTTACAAGTTAGCAATAAAGGAATACATTTATTCAAAATTTAAGACCAAGAGAAATCTTAGTGGTGGTTTTTAAAATCATTGTACTGCTCACATCTCAAGGTCTCTATCCAGACATAGATGTTCTTTCCCAACCTTGCCTGAGGCTCTTCTGATAGCTCTGACAATTACTTGTGAAATTATCCCTCGGACAGAAGAGTGATGCATCTGCAGCATGGGTCTGATCCAAAGATCAGTGAAAGCAATGGAAAAACTCCAAGTGGTGCAATCACTTGTGGATCAGTTCCCTGAATTGTTAGTGATGAAGCACTGTATAAAATGTCAGCCCCAATTAAGCTTTGGCAAAATTCCCATTCTGTAGGGTCAGGACTTCAACTGTAAAATTTTCTCAGTTATCTATACTCCATAGATTCCAATTGCTTTCCAGCTTAACACATCTATAAAAGTGAAGCTTATTTGTAAAATCAGTCATCCTTTTTCCACTAATCCCAAAACTTCTAGCACTACTGTTGTATAAAATGGGTTTCCTGTTTCTTTTTCTTTTTAGTTATTTTTGCTTCTTCTTCAGGAACAACAGTCAGTAAAAATGTGTGTTCATATTTGCAATTATGTGCTCTTTCCTTATGATTGTATCCTTTTTTATTTAAGTTTCACCACTGTCTATGCAACTGAGTTGTCTGTTCATAAATTGAACTCCAGAATTTCAAAACACAGATTTTTAATACAATGTGAATATTTACATCAGAAGCACCTGCATACTACTTTAATCAGAGATCAGAAAAAAACCCACCATAGTATTTATAACCAGTGTCTTATGCCAGTTCAGATGAAGGATCTTGTGGGTCAGGACCTCAGATGATGGCCGGAGACATGGCTTCATTGATTTCAGTCAGCTCACCAAATAAGGATCTCTTTCTACCTGTCCTTATACAATTTTTTATGGCCATTCTGTGGAATTAAAATATGGAGAAAAATAAAAATCAATAACTATCAAACTGAATAAATATGAGAAGACTTTGATCTGCTGCCAGATGCTTTGTGTTTAGTGAAGTAAGATAAATTTACTGCAGAAATTCCTACTTCTTATCTATACTTTGCACATTCTTTAGACTTAAAAGAAGTCCCCTACCTGGTCCTGCTAAGAATAAAATCTCTGTCATGACTACTTAATTATCTTACTCAGGCACTGCTTTTTGACATAATTAAATTTTTCATCCAGTTACCTTTTTCCTAAGTCTCCATTAACAGGTTCAGAACATAAATGTAGAGTCCCTCTGCAGGTTCACTGACTACCTAATCTTGCTGTGCCAGGTTATGATCCTTCCAGGCCTCACTCTGGAGGTTTCCCACAAAAATCTTAAGAGACCTGGAGACTGCAAAGATCTGTACTGTAGCTGTGGCTGAAACACTTTTCTGGGTGATTAGAAATAAGCAAACCAGGACGAGCTGTTGCCAGCCTGGAGCACGTTCTACCTGCAACAAACCCACTGACTACGCTTTAATATCACACACGTATTTTATTCCTACAGATAGCCATGCCCCCACTCTCCAGCATCCTCACTGTTAATTGCAGTTCAGTAACCAGGCCTGACATTACTGCTTATCTTCTCCTCAACAACTTTTCTGCATCAGTTCATTCACATTAAACATTTTGCACTGCTCTTGCATGCCAGCTCCCAAAGATTTCCTATGAACTTGTCCTCAGACTCGGATAGATTTCCTCCCACCAAGGGGCTGGAGGGAAGCTGGGAAAGATCTAGACCATTCCGCCTCAATTTACAATTGAAGCCGAATGCTGGATTTGTTTTTTATCCAACTCCCACTTCCCTCAACCAAACCCCTTCCTTTCTCTTCACTTTCTCAGAGCTCTGTGCGCACATATGATGTACACAGCAATTCTCTTGCATACAGATGAAAATCAAGAAAACTATGGATGAGGGGAGACATTTATAGCCCTGCACCTAGTGATATACAGTTACCTAACTTGCCCATTTCCCAACCACCCTTTTCTGTTTTGAAATTATGAGGAAGGGGCCAATCTTCCTGGCCATAACACAGCTTTTCTCAGTCATCTGTCTATCAGCAGCCATATACTGAAACCGCCTCTGAAACCCTCCTAAGTACCACTCTCCCACAGCATTTCATTATACAGACACCCAGCGTAGGTTTATGTAAGTTTATGCAAGTTTATGCAGTCACGACTAAAAATGCATCCCTAATCAGTTAATGCCTTTAAGACAGACCTGAATTTCCCTATTCTACCTCAGTATTATGAAGAATGCAGAATGACTGTTTAAAGCATATTCTAGAACATAAAAACTCGAGGTACCATAACATCCTTATAAGAAACCTGAACAATCTGACATATTTGAATGATTTTCAATACATATTTTTAAAATAACTCTCATCCCTACAAACAGAAATATTGGATGGAAATTCATGAGGATCAGTGAACTCTATTTTTGGAAAATTGGTGGTAATGAAATAAGACATGTACAGATAATGTCTAAAACATGAAAATAAACAATTAATAAAACCCCCAAACACTTGCTAACCAACCTTCACATAGTAGTATCTAAAAAAAGAATCCAATGTTTCATAGAAGAAAGGAGAATTCATTGAGGAGAAGGTAGCTCATCACAACACTCTCTAGATTTGGATTTACTTTTCTTCCCTTGCACAAAGCTGTTATGTTTATGTACTGGTGCTAACTATAATCTACAAAAACAGGAAAACATAAATAAGTTATTTCCACATCATTTACAGTTTGCTGGTTTATTGATTTTCTCTCCGCTCCCCACATCTCACAATTCATTTGAACCATTTGTTTTACATTTTAAAGGAACAGCCTTCCAAACACAGTTAATTTTACTAAGGCTTTAACATGTCATTAGCTAGTCAGTATTATATTAATCTCTGTGATGCTGATGTTTACAAAGCAGGGGTACGGGGCCAAATCTTGATTGCCCTACTCACACCATCAGTTACACTGATTTTAATAACACTATTAACATTAGTAAAATAAGCAAGATTTGGCTTCTTACAACTGTCAGCACGCCTTTCCCAAGAAAATCATGTAATTCTTCTCCATTTCTAAAAGCAGAGTTTTTTAAAAACTGCAGTCACATTGTTTTGTTCAAGCCCTGCTTTCACTGAGCCGGGCATTTTGAGGGAATCATAATGTTCTTAATATGTGCATTTTCACTGTTAACAATTGAATCCGAGTATTCTAGAAAACCAGCAGGCTTTTTTTCTTGTCTGAGCAAGCTCACAACTCAGAGTTGTATGCATCTAATCTGATTTTACTTTTGCATGTGTCAAATTGGGTACTTCATCAACAGTTACACAGCAGATCACTGGCAGGTATGCATGCCATTTGGTGCCTCTTCTTGCAGACTCACTGTGTTCACTGCTGCATCCTTTCCCATGCTGTGCAGTGAAGTACTTACACAACCCGGTATTTAATTTAATGTTCACCATTTACTCCACAGCAGCATGCAGAACTAACTACTCTGAGTGAGCCTGAAATAGAAGAGAGCAGTCACTGCCCCAAACCAGGAAAAAAATTAATGGGATGAAGCACTGTCTAGCTAGGATGTATCCTGGATCAGAATGTGTTGTCCACTGCAGGACCCAGAGACTCAGCCCTGTCTCCTACTTTCCTGTCTTTGCCTGATATGGGGAGAAAAAGAGAATTTCATGACCCAAACCATGTATGTGTGAAAAAATTATTTGTTATGTTTCCAGTTTCTAATGCCAGCATGAAACAGCAGCTTCAGCACCAGGCTCTAAAACCTCAGACCCATAAGTGTACACCAACTGGTAATATTTATCACCCTATTCTGAGATGCAGAATTACAGTATTTTCTGACCAACTTCCTCTTGTAAAATGCAATGATCAGGTGCACCCCTGTGCCTTATGGTGGGATTTCCAAAAGAAGCACAATTAAAACCTCTTTTGCTTGGTTTGAGTGTTAGCTCCTTTTTGTACTTTATATAACTGCACCCAGCTTTCTCTTTGCTTGTAAGGAAATTTGGTATTTCTGGAAATAAAAAGTGACATTGTTTTAAGATGTTTTTCTTGGCAAGTACAACTGGAATAAAAATAACCCTGTAACACAATTAGAAGTGCCATTGTGAACCAAATGTAACAAGTCATCACAAAAAAAGATTTGTGCAGTCTGTAATAAATATGAGACTGAAAGTAATTACACTATGCAGTGAAACTTTTTAGAACAATATTTTTAGCATTTATCACCTACATTGATATTACAGTATAATTATTTCTACAATATACACAGAGGCCAACTGCTCTGAATATGCGCTTACATTCTTCTTCAGATACTCACATATATTGAAGAAAGATGGCTTTTCACAAATACTTTAAAAGTTTAGAGAAAAGGAGAAATGTCACAAGGAAAGATTCCCAGATGCCAGTAGTCACTGCAGAGAGGTTTGCTGAACTTAATTACCTAAAATGCAGTGCTGATTTGCTGAAAGATGCGCAGTATTGGAGCACAGTTAATTAGCACAGAAAAGCTCAAGGGGCTTCAACACCAATTTATATCACCTGGGTAATGAGGAACACAGGAATAAAAGACTTCTTGGGTCACTGACTGCACTTCTGTGCAATCACAGACAATCAAATCATATAATCTTAAATCAAACTGCACTGGATACCTCCTTCCACTTTGTTGGTAAACTGTTGGTAATTTCTCTTCATTTCTGATTTTCCAGGCATATTTGTACCCTTTCAACCCTCTGAAGGGTCTTTACATTTACAGAGTAACTTTACTCATGGCCTGTTTATATTAATTTGCTTTTAAGTCAGTTCTGCCCTTTAAGCTTCAAAAGCTCTTTCCTTTCTAGTATTTATCCCTTCCTCAGTGCACAGAAATAAATCATATCCACTTTCAGTTTTTGTTTTTCTATGACAAACAAGCCAAGTTCTTCTAACATTGTCCCAAGGGATGAGCTTTCCATTCTCTTTTTATTCTAGCGGACATTTTCTTCGTCAATTCTAGTTTGAAATTGATGTCTCATGAAAGGAGATGGCCAGAATTTTAAACTATCTTCCAGAGGTCTGACCAGTGCTTTGCACAACAGCATCGAAACTCTCCTTTCTCTACAGAAATGCCTCTGCAATATGCCTAGAACTGTATTCACCGTCTCCGTGTCACATCACAATGATAACTCAAAAACATTCAAAAATTGACTACCAAGCATTGCAATTCCCCCTCCCCTTCATTTCTACCTTGTAAAGTGCTATGGTGTAACAGATGTTCTTCTCATTAGCCCCTAAATGCATGACTTTGCACTTTGTATTGCTATATCTTTCCCATTTTTATTATTTCATTTCTCAAGGTCCTACACCTCTCTACGATATTCCAGTTCTACCTTTATGTTTGCAATCCTTCTAAGGTTCTGCCATCAGCAAATTTTGTTAGCACACATCTACCCTTTTTTCCTGCCAATACTGTAAATTTAAATACCTAATTCAATGAAAGAAAAAAACAAAACTTTTTTAGATATCTTAAACAAACAAAAGAAAGAAACTCCTTTCTAACAGGCAGCCACCCTGTAGCCTACGACTTCTGTGACTAGAGTCATTACTCCAATTAAGTATTTCTTTGCTTGCTTCACAATTTTTTTATACCAACTCCTAAATTCTTTATGTTTGCTAGTAACTTCCCATGAGGCCCTAAAACACTGCACAGCAGTCCCAAAAGATTAGGTATTCTGTCTAAGTCTGGGACACTGATTAGTAATAGCTCAGGTTACACTGGCTCTGTTTAGGTAAACTTATGTTATTTTCTAGCTCATTTACTTCCAGTCCACTAATTATTCTTTCTTTCAAGCATCATTCTAAAGTCTTGTATACTAGTGAAAGCGTATATAAAATATTTTTTTCCTTAAACAAAATAGCTGGTTTTGTCTTTCTGCAGTCTGGGAATACTATCCCTGACTTGTGTGAGTTTTCAATTCTTTGTTATATATACGGTTTCATGTGCCATTTATTTATCTTTCTAAGGAATAGTTTATGTTGTTTCAGTTTAAGCACAGTAATTGCGCTAAGTTTTACCTTAACTTGTCCATGTAAGTGTTTTTTAGCTATCACTTTTCTTGTTCCTCTGTTTAACACAACTGACGCAATTGAAGCAAAGCATTCATTTAGCTCTGAGTCATAACACTCTTTCCTTGACTGCAACTTTATGCATGGTGGCCTTTTTCTACTTCTCCTGTTTTTACTTTAATTTTATAAATAACCTTTTCATATTTGTTTAACTTTTCTTGGCAAAGGTGACACAACATAACCCTATCTTCTCTGATTTTGAAAATTAACAGATGAGATCAGCAATTTAATAAGGTCAGTACCTGCACTCATTCATGCTGTAACAGTTCTGAAGAATCAATTAGTCCTTGAGTTCACAGCAACACAGACCCTGCAAGAAGGAAACTCTGCAACCCCAATAAGCCAAGGACAGAAAGGTTCTGCAACACAAGGAATTGGTGATCAAAATGGTAATTGTCTGGGTAAACATGCTATCACGGTTTCATAGCCTGTTATGATGACGGGCTGCAGTCAGGTGCCCTTTGAAGCTGAAAGCGTCAGAAGACAGAACTCCTAATTGAGGTTTGCCAAGGCTTTTGCAGGAGCAAACATGCCAAACAAAGAAAGTAAAGCTGTCTCTCAGTTGAAAGGATTACTTAAAATCACCTGGGGCCACCTGTTTTTGAAAATTGTTGGTATTAGCAGCAGGAAATGAAGGCATAAAACTGAAGTGAGTGGAAGTAGCACATGCATGTGCAGTCATACGTGTATGTGCTCATACAACGGCTCAAGGAGCTGGCCAGGATTGGGCTGCTGCAGCCTCACTCAAACAAACACAGAAGTTTTGATCAAAACATGAACACAACAGTGCAAATCATACAACTCAGCAAGGATCATAATGCTGTACACCGGTATCTGACTGTGACAGACGTCACTGATATGTGCTTAAACTTGTCTGGAACCAAAAGATTAGGTTTGGGAAACTTTGAAGCCTTCCTTGACTGAAGGAGCTCTATCCTGTTTATTAGGCAACAGGAATGTATTTTACTATTTCTGGAAAAGGCAAGTACATGCATTTGTACAGGTCCTTCCTAATATATTTTCCACCTCAGTCTGACAGTTCATTTCTTCTGAGCAGATGAGAGCATTGCTTCACGAGCGAGTTCAGCACTTTTTTCCAGAGGTTAGTTTCTACCTTCTTCAAAAGCTATGGAAGACAACCAGGGACTCTGGGCCTGTCAACAAGGAAGGTTTATTCAGGAATGTGGTCTGTCCAAGTACACGGGATTTACCTTACTAACAGTGAGATTCCTACTCAGCTCAGGGTTAAAACTTATCTGCCATATTGAGAACTTAGCTTTCCAGTCAATTTATATTAAAGTGTATATGGTATTGATCTCTCTCAAACCGTTTATCCTGTCTCTGTTTCTTTTCTGGAAATTAATGCTAATTTTCTCCTTCCGGTCCCCAAATTAAACCTTCAGGATGACCTCTCCTTTCATTCTACTTTCTTCTTTCCTAAAACTTTCAGGGGCATCAAGAAGAAAGGTTGTAATTTGTAACTGGCATTCAGTCAGAGTGCTTTGGCGAACAACCTTTCTAAAGGGCTACAGAGTCCGCGAAGGTTCAGCGTGGGATAGATCCTGGTCTGATGGTGGTTCGGTATGTGTGTATGTGCGTGCATGCTCTCCAGCCCTGTGCCAGGAAGCAGGTGGGTGGGATGACGCATGGGAGACAGGAGAAAGGTCTTTAGGGAGAAACTCTTCTCTGATAGGTAGACCACGTTTAGAGATTAAACAAATCTCTCTGTCAGGCAGAGGGGATTCCTGCTAGTGTCTGCCACTGCCTCTTTACACACCTGCCAGCGGACACCTGCAAGGCCACTGACTGCAGCATTGCTTCAGTAACCACAGAAATTGCAGTCTGGCAAACAAGATCTCTCCCTCGCAGCACACAGGTCTGCCCTTCGCACTCTCTCTTACCTGGGTTCTGACTCTGTGATTTTATTTATTTCTGTGAAGAACCCTACTGCATCCTGCACATCACTAAGATAACAAAAGACTCCTGTTCCCATTTCACATGTCAGTTTTTCATATTCTTTATTTCAAACACTAATTTCCTCCCAGTGTATCAGTAGTAATTATTACTCATCTCGGCAATGACTATTTCAGCTTGAAAATATAGTCTTGAAAAGAGCAGAATGATACTCTGATTTAAGGACCCTGCCAGCAATATTAGCATTACTAGTTTGCATGAGTAATATGAACATAATCTTTTTTAAAGGACTATATTTCTTCCTTCCTCCTCTGGCAAGGCTATATATTAAAGGAAAAAAATGTGTCAGAACAGATAAAAGACCTTTTTGGAGATTTATTGTGTTATATATGTTAATGGAAAATATCAATTCTATAAAAAGACATTGTTGTGGTTTAACCCCAGCTGGCAACTAGTCACTCGCTTACTCCCCCCGGGTGGGATGGGGGAGAGAATTGGAAGGGTGAAAGTGAGAAAACTTGTGGGCTGAGCTAAAGACAGTTCAACAAAGCTGCACACACAAGCAAAGCAAAACAAGGAATTCATTCACTACTTCCCATCGGCAGACAGGTGTTCAGCCATCTCCAGGAAAGCAGGGCTCCATCATGCGTAATGGTTACTTGGGAAGACAAACACCATCACACCGAATGTCCCCTTCTTCCTTCTTCTTCCCCCAGCTTTATATATGCTGAGCATGACATCATATGGTGTGGAATATCCCTTTGGTGAGTTGGGGTCAGTTGTCCCAGCTGTGTCCCCTCCCAGGTTCTTGTGCACCCCCAGCCAACTTGCTGGTGGGGTGGTGTGAGAAGCAGAAAAGGCCTTGACTCTGTGTAAGCACTGCTCAGCAATAATGAAAACATTTCTGCATTATCAACACTGTTTTCAGCACAAATCCAAAACATAGCCCCATACTAGCTACTGTGAAGAAAATTAACTATCCCAGCCAAAACCAGCACAGATATTAACATAGTTATATTCAGCATGTTATGAAACTGGAATGAGGATTAAAAATATCAAGGAAACAACAAATAATGTAATTCCTAGCATTTCTATGGATACTTTCTTCACTTCCTGAAGTTTTGTGTCACTTTCCTTAACCAGAAGCAAAATATTTAGGTTGCACAGATTATTTGGCATCAATTTCAGTGTACTTCAAATGGTGACCCAAAGCCTAACAAGGGGAACACAACCTTTGGTACTGATCAAGAAGAGAAAATGTTTAATTTAGCTCATTGTTCAATGCCAATATTTGCCTTTTTTTACTCTTACTACAGGAGTCTTATAATATGTAAAGACAATCAATCATAGGATGAAATAACGACTTTGCTGAAGCAATCATACCACAGCTATTGTTTCTACCTCTTCTCTCCCTCCTGTTGCCATTCTTTTTGGCTCACATTGTTGTCTGTCTTTCTTTAGTTTCTTCATTAGTTCCTTTGTTCCCCTGCCTGTCTTTGAGGATAGACCCCGGGGGCAGAGGAGAAATTGGTCAGAGTGGGAATACCTGGCACTTGTGCTCGCAGCTTGTTGCGCCAGAGCCAGTGAGCTGTTTGCAGGCACTTCATTCACTTCCATACCATTGCATTCACTCGCCTGTTGTTCCAGCATCCCATTGTCAAGTCCTGCAAGCATAAATCCTCCTCTTGTCCTTTCCTCACTATCCCCCCGCATTTGTCAATTTACTCTTTCCACTGTGAGCAGCCTGAGAAGACAGACATGCACCCAAAGGCCAGTTCTGATGAATATTGATTTAACATGTTTTTTTCCCAGAAAAGTCTAATTACACATGTTCCCTGTTTTCTGAGAAAGGTGAACGCAAAGCTTTGCAAAATACCACACATGACAGATTAGTAAGGTGGCTCTGAAGTTTTTAAAATGACATATAAAAACCCCCACAAAAACCAAGGTAAAGGATGTGTTTGAATCTCTCTTTGCTTTCAATATTCAGGAATACTTCTCCTCAGTTCAGCACTAAACAACTGTATCTATTATTTACAGGTTGCCACAGCCTTTTCTTAAGAGAGCCACAGCACAGAAGCAATGGCTGTGGGTGAGGCAACAGTGAAGATACTGCACAGCTAGTGCCTTAAGGCATTTCATAATGAAGGTAAAATTAGAGAAGCAGTTATTTTGACATCTGTAGGACTGAAATCTTCCATATAAGACAGTACATTCTGTGATTTTTTTTTTCTCCTATTCAAATAAACTGAAAATTTCTGCAAATACAGCAGGAGCAAGGCTTTCTTTTCAGGATAAAGCCAGTCTCCCTCCTGAGCTTATAGCCAACAGGGCATTTT